>BJBW01004407.1:0-41427 GCA_004320125.1 Scolopax mira
TGGCTGTGTTTAAGGGCCGTTTAGATACAGTGCTAAGGGACATGGTGTAGGGGATGACTTTGTAGAGTAGGGTAGATGGTTGGACTCGATGATCCCAAGGGTCTCTTCCAACCTAGACAATTCTATGATTCTATGATCTATGCCATATCATGGCACTGAATTGATACACTGTGCCACAGAGATCCATGTCTAATGGTAAAGGAGTTATTTGGTCAGATCCATAAAATAAAAATATTTTTATGTTTTTTTGCCTTATGGCACTTTTGGCATGCATACACTTTAGACTGGGCAGAGAAAACATGAAAACTTGCTTTAAAAAAGGTGAAATTTTGTGAAATTACTGAACTCTTGGCTTTAGTTTCCATTGTGCACCAGCTTACATCCAAATTAAAGAACACATTAAGGCTTTTTTTTTTTTCTTTCAAGATCCTTGTCTAATTATTAGCTTCTCTACAGTGTTTTTGTTGGGATGTACTGTGCCATTAATATTCCTACAAGCCCTCTGCAGGTTATTGCTTAGCATATTTGTACTCCTACAGATAGACTTTTTTTCTTGTCCAATACATCCTATGCAGCAGCAACCTGAAAAACTACATTGTTAGAAGTCATTAGTTTTGTTGCACATATTTTCTCCACCTCAGTATTAAAATGTACTCACATTTTTCTGTTATCTCCTGCAATTTTTTTATACTTATGGAACACTGTGCAGGCGTGATGATGAACCCTTCTCTTCCCTGCTGCCTTCCTGTGTGCTGTATAGAAAACAAACCAGAGGGTTAAAACTGTATTTCTCACTTGCCAGCAGCTGAGTCCTAGATTCCTTTACTGAGACTGAATATAACAGGGTTCATGATGAGTGTTTATTTCTTAGCATAGAGAGTTGCAGTAACACAACATCTTCTTGATTAAGAAATGCCACTAAAAGCCAGGAGGGTTAGATTTTAGTTTAGAAATCTTACTGACACTTGAAATGAGTCTGCTGGGAGGGTGTTCTGGTGAGTTCTGTTGCCAAGCTATCTGAGTGTAGCTTATGTTAGCCAATATTCAAGAGCCAATTCTCCAAAAAAATTGTCCTTTATTAAAGAAAAGATGGGTTTGCTGGTATGACTGTGTCTATGTGTGGAAACAAAATCCTATTCCAGAAAAAAAAAAAAAACTTTAGTGCCTATGGTATACCATAAAAATGTATGGTAGCATCCATCTTCTGAAAATAGGTAGTCTCTGTAGAGTGACCCTATGCATACACCTCTAAACCTGTAGATCTCACCTGGAAAAAGGTCAAATGTCGTAAATTCCTACCACTAAAATAGCATGCAAGTATTTCAAGACTCTCTACCTTAGTATTGGTCAAGCTTTCCCAGAATTTACAATTTTCAAAAGTTTTCAGTTAAAATTCCATTTTAATTACAAACCTTTTGAAGCTTCTCATGACAAATACAACGGTTTTGGCACAACTACTGATTGGAGCAATTTCATAATTGAAAAAATTGAACACACTGGATATTTCAAAATATCCAGGTAATAGAATATTTTCTGTGGCATATTCTTAACATTTTTGTTATAATTGTTTAAAGTAGCTCATATTGCTTGCCTATATTGTGGCCAATTTTTTAAGAGTGTTTTGAAAAATGATTGGCAATGAAGGTATGATTGGGAACTAAAGGGACAGAAAAAGGATAAAAATCAGAAAACACTGTACCTGGTGCATGGCAAATGAGTAAAGAAATGGGAATCTAAATTTCATAGCTTGATTCTTGACCATGTTACATTTTATTATATAATCATAACTCAATCATCTTCATATAAGTCAATACCACCAGGAAACTTAATCACTGAAGCATCTGTAGCTTGTCTAGGAAAGGAAGGTGTTTGACTTAGTGTCCCTTGAGGTCTTTTGACACATCTATAGTGCAAGGAACTGAAAAAGAGTTCTCACTGACATTTGCTTCAGCAGCTATCCCTGGTCATCATGAAGAACAAACCCAAAAAGTCTGAGGAATTGTCCTGTGATTTCCCATTGAGACCAGACCTGAATCCCTCTTAGAGGATGATGAGACAAGGAAAGGTCATTAATTACAATGAATTAAAGGAGGGGAGATTTAGATTAGATATTAAGAAGAAATGCTTTACCGTGAGGGTGGTGAGACACTGGAACAGATTGCCCAGAGAAGCTGTGGCAATGCCTGGAAGCATTCAAGACCAGGCTGGATGGGGTTTTGAGCAACCTGGTCTAGTGGGAGGTGTCCCTGCCCATGTCAGTGGGGTTGGATCTCGCTGATCTTTAAGGTCCCTTCCAACCCGAACCATTTTATGATTCCATGAATTAGACCATGTCTTTATTTTTTTTCTGTATTTCTGAAATGTTCTCAGGTTCTTGGGTTTCATCTGCATGATGGCCATGTCCTGACTCCTTCCTGGAGGACAGCCAGACATGCACAAAACTTTACCTTTGCTCTCTGCATCCAGGTTTCCTTTCAACTGGATGACAGTGGTCTTGTCTAGTTGGTAGGTGGCTGTGATGCCAGGGCTTCTGTCAGTAAGTATGTAAAACAACACCTTAAGCAAAGAAAAAAGTTAGATTCTGACAACCTTAGGATTTGCTTTTTTGAGGAAGAAATGCTAAGTATTGGTGATTTGTAATAGTTGTATGATATCTCTTAGGACATACCACTGTTTTCATGCCATCGGACAGTAAATTCAGCTTCTTGCTCACAAGGATCTAAATTTAAACGAGTAATATAGTAGCAAGAGTTTGTGTGTTTTTCAAGTTGGTATGGTCAAGTTCCTGATTTAATTAATTTATCTCAGTATCTTGTAACAAAAATTGTAATAGGATACCTGGTTTTCCCTGTTCCAAGTATTGTTTATGCATAAGGCCATAGCAGGGTCTAGCGGTAAATAAAATGTAGTACTGGCAATTTTTTAAAGTATTTTTGGTAGGACTGCTTCAAGAAAACAAACAAAAAAAAGAAGATACATGTCATCCTGGCAGCTTCAGGATATGAGTGTCAGTATGGTATCTGTCAAGATCCTCTTTGTCCTCTTTTCCTCTCTCTGTTGAGCATGCAATTCTTGAACAGAGCCAGTAATGGTGCTGCCTATGATGGCTGGAGGTTGGGGATAAAGGGTTTTTTCTTATATCCACAAAACATCGTCAGCATGGAGGTAGTATTCCAGGTGAATGTACATTGAAAGCAATCCTGAACTCTAAATTATTTAGCATAGTGAAGATTTTTTGCAACAAAACTTCAGATGCTGGTAAAGTCTAAATGAAAGTGTGTAACTCTTACTTCTCCTATAATAATAATAGGACTAAAATAATGAATAAACTGAATATGTTGAAAAAAAAATGTGGTATTGAATCACTAACATGATTTTTCCCATTTAAAGATCCTATTTGCTGGTGAACAATTACCAAAATTATATAAATTCTTTGGTATCTTATTCAATGACACTGTTGAAGGCACCCAATGCTAATCAAGTCTGTCCATTACTACTTTTTAAAAGATCATGTGCATTCACATTCTATGGGATACTGCATCAAAAATAACGTTGTTCAATTAACAATGAATAAAATGCCCACATAACAATTCCCATGCAGCCTTAAATTCTTAACAGTATTTTCTATGGGAAGCAGAGACTCCTGGGACTATGCACTGCTACCCTCTGAATAACACCAGCCATAAAACCTCTCTAGCAGTTGCTGGTTTTGTTCCAGTCACATATCGTTGAACTTGATACACACACACACACACACACATACACACACATCTTATGAGGTTACCCAGTTGTGAATTTAAAACTCCAGGCTGTTTCCTAAAGTGAGGTAGCATGTATGGCATGATCACTGGGCCATATAGTGAATCTCTAACTCAATTATTGATGATCATAATGAGAGTAAATATTACGGTTCATTAGGTGTGTAGATCTAACAGAAACACCACCACTCAGCCTCTGCTCATGTTTGCCATTTTCAGTCCCCCAAAAGAGAAAACGTGAATTAAAACTAATGAGAAATGCATTCATTGGGGTATGTGTCACACAGCTGCAATAACGATAATTGGAAGCTTAAACTGTAATCCTGCAAACACTTCAGTGGTGCTTAACTTCAGCGCATGCAGGTTGACTCAAATACAATTATTCACTTTTAAAAAAGTACACTTGCTAAAGCATACGGTAGAGAGGGGCAGAAATGGGGCTTTATTTAGCAACGATCTGCGGAAACTCTTTGCAAGGAGATAGACCTGTCGAATTGCAGTTGACTTCTATACCATTTTGACATAGCACACGAGCATGCGAATGCAGTTTTCACTTCTCCGGTATCCCTCAAGGATCCTGAAATTATTAGTGAAGTAACGTATTGATGCTCAAAAGAGAATGATGTAAATAGCAAAATAGGAAGCCCGTAGCAAATTCCAGTATGTTTAAGCCAATCTATGTGTGCACCCGTAGTATAGTGATTTGTCAGTGAAGGATGTGTCAGATGGAATCAGTCTTTGTGCCTGTCATGAACTCACTCACCCTCAGCAAGCTCTGAGGTTTTTAATGTTATTATATTATTTAATTTTATTCTTTTAATCTGAAATAGCGGCCTGAGATCAGTAAGAGGATGGTTTTATCTTAATCATCACTCCTTTCTTCATAAACATGCAGATGTTGAGCCTTCTAGTAACTCCAGTGATGATTTTTTGATGCATGAGGACAATGGAGTGAAGTAGTTTCACCTTAAACACTATTAAAACTGGTAGTCTGGTTATATTAATATTAGAAGGGCCTATTATTCCTTGTGCCTTTTTAGGAGTTAGGAGGAAAACATCACAGTAGATCTTGGAGAGAGGTTGCTTTTGTTCTCCTTTTACTCTCTCGTGACAGTGTAACATTGACAGGAATGTCGCGGGGCATTTTTAGAAATATGTGTTTGAATATATTTTCCCGAGATCAGCTCTGATCCAAAGCATTGGCAGTTTCAGATATCCTTTTTTTTTTTCCTAGAGAGAAGCTCTTAACAACATTGCTTCTTCCAGGAAAAACTGAAGGAATTTTTAAAGTGTTTATCCTCCATGTATGTAAGTGGTTTTCAGTGGTTTTTGTATCTAGTATGTATGTATGTATTTTGTAGTGGTTGAAATTTTTTCTAATTCAGTGAACTTTTGGCTAGCTCTGATAGAAAGCACAAATTTGGGCAGAAAAAGCAGTTTTTCCCAGCCTGTGCTTTGAGACCTGGAGATCTTTCTCTGCCTCTGCATCTGGATGCATCTTCTGGCTGTATCTTTGGGGTAGGTGGGAAGGTGCCACATTTGACGTGAGGTCATCTTTCTCCTGTTGATCTCAGATGGCAAAGTGTGACATTGACACAAATGTTTCTGTTGGGTTTTTTTTAAAACAGGTATTTAGAGAGACTGTCTCAGCTCATATCAGTAGCTCATCCTTGTCACATCCTGGTGATGGGGATCCATGGTGGATAGTAGGACGACCATGAACCAACAATGGCATCTTGGGGTGCATCGGGTGTGACCAGCAGGTCAAAAGAGGTTATCCTCCTACTCTACTCCGCCCTGGTGAGGCCCCATCTGGAGTACTGTGTCCAGTTCTGGGCTCCCCAGTTCAAGAAGGACAAGCCACACCTGGAGAGGGAGCATCAGAGGGCTACAAAGATGATTAGGAGCCTGGAGCATCTCTCTTACAAGGACAGGCTGAGGGACTCGGATCTTTTTAGTTTGGAGAAGAGAAGGCTGAGGGGGATCTGATCAATGCTTATAAATACTTGAAGGGAGAGTGTCAAGAGGATGGGACCAGTCTTTTTTCAGTGGTTCCCAGGGAAAAGACAAGAGGAAATGGGCACAAACTTGAATATAAGTTTCCTCTTCATCTAAATGTGAGGAGGAACTTCTTTACTTTGAGGTTGGCAGAGCACTGGAATGGGCTGCCCAGAGAAGTGGTGAATCTCCTTCTCTGGAGATATTCAAAACCTTCCTGGATACGTTCCTGTCCAACCTGCTCTAGGTGGACCTGCTTTGGCAGTGGGGTTGGACTAGATGATTTGCAGAGGTCCCTTCCAACCCCCTATCCTTTCATTAGCAATGATGAATGAGGATTAAAAACTGGCTGGAGGGCCAGGCCCAGAGAGTGGTGGTGAATGGAGTGAAATCCAGTATTAGATTCTGCCATCTATTTGTCATTCAAGCTACTGAGATTCAAGTACTGTGGTACAGACTAGCTAAGACAAAATACTGGCCTTTGTAGAGTAAATAGTGAGAAAAAGTGGTCACCATTCTTGTCCTTTTGAAATTTTAATGATCAATGGCTTAGGCAGTTCTATTGTGCATTGTCTACTCTGAAAATATCTCCTTCACACTTAAGTGAGTTTTTGATATATCCCTTCCTGCTCCCAAATCATTGAAGAGGATAGTTAAGAGCTACATGAACTATTTCCAGGCCTGGGAGCTTCTCAGTATGTGTAGGAAGCTTTGTGATATGAAATAGAGGCAGTACTTGACTTTGCTCTGTCATCCAGAGGGTGCTCTTTGAGGGCGGGCAGGCAAAGGGGCAGCATCAGGAGCTCTCCTTATTGGTGAGAAGTCTTCAGGGCAGAGCTGGGATGCACATCTTCTGTCTATTGTCAGTGGACAGAAATAGGCACTGCTGTAGCACATGAGTTATCCCAACTGGTTTAAACGTTCAGTCAGGTTTTGAATAGCACCAAGGATGGAGACTCCACAATCTCGCTGGGCTGTCTGCCAAGGATGAGCTGAATTAGAAGTACCCTTTCCCCTCCAGTGAACATAAAGGAAAACTAGATGGTGATTCAGGTGGAGGCATCTGATTTAGATGTAATAAAGCCTGCCCCTGATGGTCACTTAAACTAGGTCTTAGGCAGCATACATATGGCTGCCTAAATTTGCTCTTTCTCATCATATTACTTTTCCTTACCTTTGCCTCTCCTTTATTCTGAGGTAATTTTAAGAATGTGTAATATACTACATTATTTTCCAGCCATATGGTTTAATATCAAAAATTGAATTAACCAGTCCAGGTTAACCATGAGCTTTCCCCCAAAACACAGAATCAGTTATTTTGAAGTTGAAAATGGGTAACCTGCTTTTTCTTCTTTGCCACACCAATGTTCTATATCGTGGCAACAGGTCGATAATTTATGCTGTCCCTTTTAAGGCAAACATTTTCCAGCAACAAAAATATATGTGTATTGTGTAGCATATGCACTGAAAATCCAAGATCACACATACAATGCCAGCCCAACTGTACAGGGCAGTGCACTAGGACTTCCTCCCAGATGGTAGCCCCCAGTGGATGAGCCATGAAAGAAACAAGAATGTGTCTAGCAGTTAGAGGAATGGTATTATTTGCATTAAATGTTTTTCAAAAATGCAAGCATAAAGAGTTAATGTGAGGTAGTGTTCTATGCATACCCTCATTAATATACATATAATATACATTAATATACATATCCCATATACATAGGATTGCGCATGTAAGGAATTGCTTACGCATTTAATGTAATACATAGTGAAAGGCCCATAAATAGCTGATGTCATTAGTGTACCTGGAAATCTGGTGCAGAGCTCCTCTATGACAGTATGTGTACAGGTATTTTTTGTTCAGCTTGTTTGTCTAAAATTGACATCTTTGCAAATATTGCATAGAGTGGTATGGATTCCTTGCTGTTTGTGTTTGTTTCTGTTGCATTACAAGTAGCTTTGTGCTCTTTAAATGATCTTGGCATAGTTTCAGGTGAGCTAACATCTAGCAGCTTTTGTCTTTTAGCTAGGGGCATAACTGTAGAATTTCTATCATGACAGTTCTGAAGTTTAATGAAATTAATAATGGATTTGTACCCAAATGGTTAGTAAAGATTTTCTGAAAAGAATGTGTGATCAAAATGTTAGGCACTGGTGTCACTGTAATGTGTGTGTATAGATACATACATATATATGCACATACACTATATATTAACACATAGATAGATATCTGTTTGCAAATATTCATGCATATAGTCACATGCTGATCTAAAAATGTTCAAGAAGACTTGAATGTAGGGATTTTTGAATCCTGGAATTATATCTTGTAGTGAACAGGAAATGTGATCACTCCTAATGGGAATTCTTTCCTTAATGAGGTTGTATTTGTACGTGAAGGAGTATTTCTAATACTTTTTCAGGTCAAGGCAGACCAAGGTAGTACTCTTATAATTACTTTATTTTGTTTTCACTGAAAAGGAACACAAAAGGAGCAAGGATACTTGCCAAACTAATATTGGAAGTCTGTAGAAATTAAATCTGATTCAAGCATGGGCACATTATGTATTTACCTGACGAGGGAGGAAAATTTTCACTCTTGTTGCTCAAGTAGATACATGAGTTTGGGATTTGTTTTTTTTCTTTTTTTCCTGTTTTTTTACCTAGATTTTAATTTAGATGAAGAGGAATGGGAGTGTCTTTGTGGTGTCTGTGTAGTGTATTGATTTCAATGTTGTACTTTAAAGGGCTAATTTACCATGTGTATCTTATCTATATGAGTATGTCCTTCATGTCCAGTCTAATAAATGTTAAGTTCCAGGGGTTTTTTAGTGGGACCAGGATGAATCAATCTTTTTTTTTTTTTTTTTATCCCCAGGGCATTCTTCTCTGCATCACAGAGTTGCCCTTTTACCTGTTCAGTGTAATTTAACCTGAGTCAAGAAATCAGTTGAATCTATGTCTGTAAAACAAACAAATCTGAGACATAAATGGTACCTCCATCCCTGGGGTTTAAGATTTTCCAGCAGGATCATATTATACAGTGTAATACAGCACAAAAAGCAAAGTAAATAAGAGAATTCATTCTGTCCTCAGTCTTCAGGGACTGACTAGATTCTTAAAACGAGTTTGCTGAATGTCTGTCCAACAAAGTTGCCTTTTTTTTCTATCTATCTGTGTTTGATAGTTTTCCAAATCTTATTTTGTTCTTCAGTAACACAAATCTTGATTAATTTGGGATATGGAAGACAGTAAAGTAAATCCCAAGTTCTTCACTGTCCTGTGACCACACTCTTAAGCCTCAAAGTGCAGCATGGACAACAAGCAGGCTAATCTCTTTGAACTTTTAGTTTCATTCAAATATGGAGGAGCCTTTGACTCTTATTCATCATAAAAAAACTTTGTTCTCAGTATATGCCAGAAGTCTTTAGAAAAAAACGTGTTTGAAAATGTGATACTAGCCTTATTTCTAGACAAAATAGCTGCAAATCCCAATTGCTTTGCTTTTGACTTTAACCTTGCTGTCATTATTCTTCTGAATTAGAGATGCACAATGAGGCATATCTAAGCCAATGTGTCATCTTAAACTTTGAAAATCTTAACCATTGCTAATTTGTGACATTATGGGGAATGGGGAAGGGTTATTTGAATTTCAGTCAGGTTTGACATTCAAGTTTATGCTGTTATTTGTGGCAATAACAATAGCAATTAAGGGTTCAACAGATTTCATCCATAGGTGCCACATTTGCATTTCAAGGGTAGTGTATGGTGAATGCATTTTATATAGTCACTCCTCAATGAAAACAGCAGTGGTGGTAGCAGTATTAAAGTGGTTAGTAAAGATGCCTCTGCTCAGGCCACCACATAGCAACCACTATGTTTCTAAGGACAAATAGCTCTTGCCTGCCCTAAGCAACTGGATGGGAACATCAAAACATGCCTTGTGAGAGACCTGTAATACCCATTAGTGTTAGCAACTGTTACCTCAATCATGAATGACACAGCCCTAATTATTAAGGTAATTAGAAGTTATAACACTGGCAATATTAAAGGGAGAACTTATAAAGCCCATTAACAATGTTACTTTAAGTGATCTGGCTGTGAACTGTTCAAATCTCTAATTACATTATACATCTGTCTTAAAGGGTGATGTAATTAAGTGATGGGAGAGGGAATGAATATATAGTGACTACTGTGCTATACTTTTTAAGTACTATTTTCACAGAAACCAGCCTCAGTAATGTCATTATGTCATTTAGGGGTGGAGCTTTTTGCTCAACTGTATGCCACATGTAGCTAAAAAATATATCCTCAGAATATATAAAAATGATATCTCATGGTTAATATAATGATATTATCAAAATTAGCTTGGATTGGCTATGATATTCATGCATGACAAAGCCATCACTGACATATTCATGCCACCTCAAACAGCACTACACTTTCACACCATCTTTTACCAGCGTAAATGGGTAAATACCAATACCCTGCATGGAGGAAAGGAATTATATTTATATTATATTTTAAAGGAAATACATATAATGTTACAAAACTGAGTCAAATCTGTCAAAAGTTAATGACAGTTATGCTTGAGGAAGAACAGAGGACAGACCTCTGTAGTTTGGACTTCAGGTGTTCTCATTATTAATATTTATTGAGGACTGGAGAACAGAGGAAGCTTAGCAGCAGCCCCTTCTTTTCAAATTGGAAAGAAAGGTGGAAGAAAATGGGGATATAGTGAAAAACAGATATGGGTTGATGGAGGACACTCTATAATTATCCAGTGGTCTATGGTGAGAGATCAAAATTCCTTTTCATGAAGTACAAAAAGTAGAAGGGAACAGATTAGCTCTTTCCCATATTCAGTAAAATATTCATTATCTCCACAAAGAGGAACAAAATAAAATATTTTCCTCTTTTCAGTTCTTTCTATTCAGAGATTGGCTATTTCTTCTAAGCATGGAAACCTCCAATTTTAAAGACAATGGGATACAGGTGCTGGAGTTTGGTTTTGTGGTTCTTTTGCATCTGCCTTTGCCAGAACCTTACCATTTGTGTGTTCATGCAGCCACAGTAGCAAGGTTTGTTTTCAAAGCAGTTTTCAAAGTAAGGCAAGTTCTTTGATGAACACCCAGATACATCTTTCAGTGCGTACCATGGTGTGCACGGTATCTTAATGTTTAAGCATATCTATAGACCACTGTCAACAGACGTTTTTATATCCCTGCAGAGTAGAAACACCAGCAGGGGACAGGCCTTGGGTGCATTCAGATA
Source organism: Scolopax mira (assembly GCA_004320125.1). Lineage (NCBI taxonomy): Eukaryota > Metazoa > Chordata > Aves > Charadriiformes > Scolopacidae > Scolopax > Scolopax mira. The sequence goes on from BJBW01004407.1 coordinate 11,028, forward strand.
GCCCCCAACATGAAACTGGATATTGCCAGAGCACCCAGCCAGACCAAGAGCCAGGAAGTACTGCTCAATGCATTAGAATAGATATAAGTTTGGTCTCTTACACTCCAACTTTCCTCCCGTTTTCCAACAAGGAGAGACCTACACTTTGGACACACAGAACTGGAAAGAACTTGTTGCAGATTCCAGACAAGACATACCATTGTCAGGGAGGTTCCTTCATCACCTTTTCTGTTCCAGTTTGTGTCTTCCACATGCTCCACTTAGTTGTGGCTGATGACTGATTAGTTTTGGGGTGAGCAGAGGGATGACAGGATTCTTCTCTTCGCCCAGTTATGCAATCTGGGAGCTGAGGGAGTGGGGCATGCAAGCTGTGAATCTGGGTGCTGAGGTCAGCCACATTCCTGGGTAAGAAAGGCATTAGTTGTTTTTGTAAAAGCAGCTTAGATAAATGGAATGAAAAACTGTTAACTCTTGCTGCTGAAAGGTAGATCTCTTACATCTATCCAAATTGTGTTGCTAGGTGCACATATTCCATCAATACAAGCCACAGACATTGTATATGAATACCTGGCAAGAGAGAAGGACTTAAAAAATCGTTGATACAGAGCTGGAAATGGGAGTGATCGGAAAAGGAACCAAGGAGTGAGGTCAAAAGATCTAAAAATGAGTTAAACATGGGTTAGCAGTCCCATGTTTGGGGGATAATGAAGTCCAGAAATGACAAGAATGGTCAGCCTGCAGTTTTGTAGGTTCATTCTAGTACTTTTTTATTACAGAAGCATATCCCTTGCCATAAGATTTATCTGTTATCAAGACAGGCACTGTATCACCAGAGCTCAGTTCTGAGAGAAGTATGGCATTACCAGAAACAGGTCCTGATACTTGTTTGAAGGACAGTGATCCTGCTGAGTCTGACAAGTGTCACAGAATCACGGAATTGTCAGAGATGGAAGGGACCTCTAGAGATCATCTAGTCCAAGTGCCCTGCTAAAGCAGGAACGCTTAGAGCACATCACTCAGGACTGCATCCAGGTGGGTCTTGAAGATCTCCAGAGAAGGGGACTCCACGACCTCCCTGGGCAGCCAGTGCTCTGTCACCCTCACTGTAAAGAAGTTTTTCCTCATAATTGAGTGGAACTTCCTATGTTCCAGCTTGTGCCAATTGCCCCTTGTCCTATCACTGGAAACCACTGAAGTGTCAGCCAATCTGCCAAAAAAAGAATTGCAACCAGTGATATACACAGCGTGTATGTGACTGGGGGGTTCTTTTCCTGGGTACCAGTAATCACCAAGTTAAATTTGTAGCAAAACTCAGAATTAAAGGAGTTGGACTTCATTTCCCCTTTTTTGGTACCTTGGTACAAAACCAGATTTTAAAACCTTTGTTACAAATGAAAAGACAAAAAGATACTTTCCTTCTTGGAAGCAGGAAAAAAAAAAAAGAGAACAGAGTTTTGCTCTTTAAAAAAAAAGGCACTGCTAAGCCACACATGGGAAAAGTGAAGCTTAACAGGGATTGTGTTCCTCAGAAAACTGACAATGTGAAAATGCAGAATTAAAGTGAACTTTTAAGATAATCTTAGCTTTCACTCTTGCCCTAGCAAAAGAGCTGATGTGCATGGAGGCCTTGGTTGGAAATTATCCCTTGTTGGGAAAGTACTCAAGCACTTGCTTAAATGTATTCCTGAATGGAGATATAGACTATACAAGGATAAACTGCATGCTCATAAATGGTATTTATAACATTTCTCTTGATTGCCACTTTATGAAATCACTGGTGTTGCTGGGGTAGAGAAAAAGGTAGAATATGATCCAGTGAGCTTGTTTCTTCTTACTGCCTCAAACCAAGAGACCTACACAGTAGGTCTTGCTTCACATGCTAACAGTTTTCTCAAAGCTTTGGAACAGGCATTTGAGCACATATGATCAGAAAACAGCTCCACAGTATTTGGGAATAGTGTTTAAGTCAGCTCTCTGTTATCCTGGCTTAGTCCCTGTAAGATAATATAGTAATGCAGCTCTTCACTTGAACTAATACCTCTCTGTTGTCAAGGTGCTTGATGCTGAGCTCTGTTGGCCAGACAATTTCTGGTAGAAGTATGGGTCAAAAGTTGAAGGCTGGGCACATCTTCATTCCTCCAGATTTGAGAGCTGAGTATGAGACATACAACTTCATCCTACAAAGAAAGAAATATTCTCCTCTCAGACACAAAGAAAAGATCGTTCCTGTCTCAGTTTGAAAGCAGTGTTGTGTGCCTTACGTACCAAAAAGAGAGAAAGGAGACTAAGAAAGAAATTTATCTTCTGTGGGGACTTTAACAAGTAATCTGTACCTTTGCTGAAATCTGGCCAAGGTTGGGTGTAGAGTCCAATCAAGAGCAAGAGCAAGGCAAGTCAAAGTCAGGCAATAGAAAAGCAAAAATACACAAGGCAAGCATCTAGGCAAGAACTAGAATCAGAAGCCAAGCCAACGGCCAGGCAACTGGATAGAGCTGTACCAAGCTGAAGGGCAAAACAAAGAGGATGGTCAGAGTCGAAGGTCAGAAAGCCAGGGAATTCCAATGCAAAGCAGAGTACAGGAAGGGGAGCAAGACACGAGAGAAGCCAAAGGCAGAAGTGGTTAGGGTGTCATTATTCCTTTGATGGCCAGGGCAAAGGACCAGGCACACTGAGCTGGTTGTGTTTATCAGGTCTTTAGTGGGTGGCAAAAGCTGAAAAGGGGCAGGTTCCCTCTGGCTGTAGCTGCAGTTGAAAGATTGAATCAAGAAATTGGTTCTCTCTGCTTTCCCGTACTCAGTCAAACATAGGAGTTAAAACACTTCACTCTGCAAGCAGACATTTTTAAACTGTTCTGAGGCAAGCAAGGGAAGGGCTGCAAAAAGCACTCTGTGCATATGTGCCTGATTTACTTAGCTGCAGATGTGGAGACGTGGATGTTGAAATAAGCGGTGTCCTGACCTTGGTTCCCAGACTTCACAGAACATAGCACTCAGAGATATTGCGTCACTCAGAGACATATATCCTAAGTATTTTTATGGAAATACACTACAACAGTAGGCATAAAAGAGAGAAAATGGGGTGAGGTACCTTGCTCTGGCTGGTTTGAGGATTACGAAAGTAGTTTTTAAGGTTACAGGAAAGGAGATACTTTCAGCAGATGGTATAACGATGCATAGGAAGGTATATATTTATGAAGTATATTCAATTTTTTCCATATTTTAGAATACATTTTGAAAGAAGAGACATGCCAAGAAGTTACATTACAGCAATATCATGATGATGCTTAAATTGTATTTAAATTGATGCTTAAAGTCTGGAAATGATATGGTGATGGATTATTTTTTTTTTAGGGAAAGGGACAGCTAGGCTCCCGGATCTCACTAAAAGTCAAAGGCAGTCAGGTCTTTCATTCTCAGCTGTGTCTTAATCTTCATTGGCTTTCCTGATCCTGAGGGGCTGATCCTGAGAGGGGCTCCGCATGACCTTACAATTTAAGTACCTTCTGTACACATTAAAATGCAGTCCCTAATTTCATGATTACTTACGTAGTCTTAAATCCCACAACATAAACAGTATTGTTTCTATGAATGCCTTTAGTAGTAAATTGTGGTGCTTGAGCATTCTCTGTTGTGCTTACAAGGGGAGAGAAATATGAACATTACATATGATGTGGCGTTTTTTTGACTGAGGCTTCTTGAATATGCTCAGAATATTGTATTACAAGAGGTTCACAATGCCCTAAATCCTCGTTTTTTTACTGGTCTGGCAAGTCACTTCCCTCACAGCTTCAGTTCTGGTTGTTTTCTCTAGACAAGAAGAGGGAGATCATGAGACACAACGTGTAACTCGGTGCTGCCATTTATTCTTTGGAGTTTTGCTCGGGCCCTTTTCTACTTGAGAATTCAAATTCCTCTGTTCAGATATATAATTCATGCACTATATTTCTGTTTCCTGATAGGAAGAAGGAAATAGGAAAAGGTGAACTTCCAGTTACTAGCAGCTCACTTCATATATATCTTCAATATATATGTAAACAGTCCTGTTTGGTTAATATTCTTAACAATAAACTTAATTATTTGAGAATTTTTAGAAGAAAAACTGTATAAGCCTAAAACCATCAAAAGTAGGTTTGCTTAAAATATGAATATTTGTGGTCATCTTCATTAGGTATGGTGTTAAGTTTTCATTATTATCCCATATGTAGCATACAAATTTTGGGACCACAAACTTTAAAGTGAGAAAAGTTTCTGTTAAAGCAGTATCTGTCAGACAGGGCCCACTATCTGGTGTATTTTCCAGGTAGGTGTGCTCTCATGGACGTGTCTGCACAGTGCATTGTGGCCAGATTCATCTGGTGAGTCAGAATCTTTTATTTATGTGACACCAACTCCCAATTTTTATTTATGTGACGCCGACTCCTGTTTTTCCTTAAACAGAGCTCTGTGATACCCAACACAATATAAACTCTTTCTTTGAGCCACAGTAAAAGCAACTTGAACTACTTCATGTAGATGTTGTCCTTGTACGTTTTATTTTATTAGAATTTTATATAAGTTTAATATTAAACATTTATCAGAAGACCATACAGTTTACATTAAAAGTATATCCTCTTACTAAGACCTCCATTCACCTGAAGAGTTCTGATAACACGTAGAAACCACTCGAGTTCCATTTTTGTTTGGTTATTACAATATCAGATCCTCAGTTGAACCAAACCAGCTTCTGCATTATCCCATATTAAATTTTTAAGCTTCCAGCTTAATATTGTTCCTTCTTACTATTCATCAAGTAGATAACTGAAGAAGTGTTCCCGTTTTTATTGTGATTTATATGCACTTTAAATGCTTCAATCTGTTTTCTCTTAAAGTTTCCAACTAAGCTAAGTTGAAAGCCAATTGAAATTCACTCACGGAAGGCACTGTGTTGAACTGCCTCCACTTTCTCTCTAAACCATGCATTGCCTTTCTTTTTAAATCACTGCACCAAACTTTGTTGGGGCTCATCTGCAAGTACTATACACAATAAACTCAAAAAAAGTAAGGAAAGGTAATCTAGTGGAGCACAGCAATTTCTCTTCTTGCTCAGAGATCACCTTAACTGTTCCCCTTGCTGCCATAAATTACACATGGTAGCCTTGGCTCTGGCCTTCTGTCACTCTTTTGCACACACTCTCTTACCATGTCAAGTTCTTTGTTGTTTGGGTTTTTTTTTTATTTTGCCTATAATTAGTAGTTGTAGACATTTTCTGTAGTCATTGGTTGTGCTGCGAAAGTGTAATTTGGTGAAGGGGCATTTGCACAAAAGAGAAAATGGAAGGCTGATTTCAGTAGTAGGGGGCCGAGTGATTATGAGGCAGAAAGAGTTTATGTCAGTTCCAAAGCAGTATAAGGTCTACTGACAAAAAAAAAGACTTTTATTCCGGAATAGTGTCTGTGCAGGAACACAGAGAGTTACACAAGCGGTAGCTGCTGCAGCATTATAATTATACTGCCATAGTTCTGCCAGTTAATTTCCTTACATGGACAAACCCTCAATTTTTTACTTGCAAGATCTCACCAAGAATTCTTATTCTGGATTACCTTCACGAGTTCCTGGCCTCTTTTTAAAAATGTACTGCTTTTTAAAACTTCAGTTGTTGGAAGAGCTGTGAAGTCTCTCCTGGACATCACAACATCTTTGAAGCACTATGCAGATTTTATAATGTCCAAAAACCACTCTCTGGGTTGCATTCTGTCATTTAAATGCTGTGCAGATGTTATAAACCCCTGAGATATATGGGTGGACCTGACAGCATTAATAATAACAGCAAGTTCTCATTGCAAAAATTAGTATAGCTGCTAATTGCTCCTTAGGCATTAGGCCTATTAAAGTAACAGAGTAAGAGGGTTGCAACATCAAAATGAAGGGGTGAGTTCAGAATGTGGGTCTAAAGGCTGAAACGATGCTTGGATAACCAGGCTGGCAGTTCCTTGGGAAAAACAACTTTATTATATATTGTAAGAAATTTTGCATGAATTCCTTCCTCAGCCCAAAGGAGGAAGAGTAATAAGAGAGTACCACATTGCCACTCTTTTATTTACATGGTATCTACTGTTCTTCCAGAGAGGGCAGCAGTACACACTCGGCCCATGAAGGAGTGAGCTGTCTTTCATGCAAACCACTGGCTTAGAGACTGGCAATATTGATGTAGTTATCCAACTGAGTCCGTTTGACTTAGGCAATGGTAGGCTACACCTGGAATTATTGGAGGAGGACATCTTTACTAGGAGTATATACAATCTTCATAATGAATCTATGAATTCATTTATGTTAGAGGAGAAGCCACTGCCAAACCACTCACACACCATTCAAGGAGTTGCACACACATCACCCAAGGCTTTCACTGCTGGGACCAGGGTCCCTTTGCAGCAGGTGACCCCAGTGAGCCAATGGGTGCCCCTTCACACTCCTCACACACACACACACCCTCAGTCATGCTCCCTCCTTCTTCAAGCCTGACTCTAGGTTTCCCACAGCAAAGCCTCAGGCGTCGGATTTGATAAAAATAGATAATTTAATTGGAAGGCACAGCAGCAAGGTGGCTCCTGAGAGGGACCTCAAACAAAGAAATCTCTGTCTAATTATACTCTTGCCATCTACACACCTCATTGGATTATTTATCAGTGTACATCTAGAACTACATCAGCTTCAATCTGTGGTCCCCAAAGAAGGGGTGAGGACACACAGGTCTGTAGGAAAAACAGTTTATTTGAATTACATTGTTTTTATTAGGCTGAATTAAGCTCTGTCAGATGCACTGATTTTGAAGTCTGTTTTACATATCTTAGTTAAAAGTTTTTGCACTGTATCTCCTTTCTTGGGTGAGCAGAGAGTATATTCCCAATTGTTTTCTCTGATTATTCTGGGTAAAATTTAGAACAGTTTAAGTCATTTTGTAATTTTTATGTCACAAAGTAGAAGCTTGGCATTTGTCAGGGAGAAATACAGTTTTCCATTGTAAATTCACAGATAACTCAGAGTGACCGCTGCAGTTGCTCACTACCTTGGAGAAGCAGATCGCAGAACATGCTGAGGTCCTGTTCCCTGTTTGGCCAACATCCACTCTGTTTAAAATTGCCAGTCTTGGAAATCCTTTCTCAACCCCTTGGCAAACAGGATATCCTCATCTGCTTCGTTGAAAGGAGGAGATAAAAAAAGAACTCCGTTTTGTGCTTTGTAGACCTGATGAAAACACTGGGGGTTTTGATCTTCAACAGTAGTGTTGGGAGGAAGGTTGATTTTCTTATGGTTTTACCGGGGGGAGGGGAGACAGGGTTTCATAAATAGCACAAATAGGAAATTACTTATTTTTTAAGTTCTGGTTTCAGATCCACAACTCATTGATTTAGTGGGAGTTGTAGTGCCAGAGCTAAAGCTCGAGTTTGACAGTTTGCATTTATTTTACTTGTAGTCAGTGTTCCAGATAAAGACTTCTGTGAAGACAAAAAAATCCCACAGTGTGGTGTAAAACTGACAAAACAAGGGAAAATGAGAGGAGAATAATATCAGAGCTCATAGGCCTCCAGTTCTAACAGCTCTGCTCCTGATGCTTTCTTCCTTCATTTAAGCTTCCAGTAAAGTCTCCCTGTGTTTACCTCTAATTTAAGAAACTGTCCCTTAATCCCATCCCTTCCTATTCTCTGTCATCCTCTTGTTACTTCCTTCCTCTTATCTTTTAAAAGCTCGCTCACTCACTCTCCACCCCCACCCCGGCTTATTTCTTCCATATTAATAATAATCTTAGTACCGAGCACTTATATCGCTCTCTACATGTTCAAAGTGCTGTACAAACCTTAGCTAATTAATCCTCACAACACACTCCCCTCCCTCTGTAAGATAGGTAAGTATTATTATCTCAGTTTTACAGATGGGGAAATTGTCGCAATGACTCAGTGGCAGAGACACAAGCACAGTAACCTTGTTCTTGCAACCTCTATTTTGAAAATACCTTCTCCAACCCTGCTCGCCTCTCTCTATAAATACCTTCCCATCTCCTTTGTCTTCTAAATCGTCAAGACAAATCCGCTGCCTACTCCTGCCGCCACAGCTCCCTTCATTGTTGCCACCTCTTTCGCTCCCTCAGACACCTCCTGCAGGAGCTTTGCCGGTGCGTTGCTCCTCTGAATATCTTTGAATATCTTCCTCTGAAACAAAGCAGTTTCCCCTCTCGCTTCCACCAGGCAAGATGAAGGTAACTCCTCGCCAGCCTCACCAGTTCGTGGCTCTTCTTTCTTTCTCCTTGCCCGGCTTTCTGTCCCTGGATCGCATCAAATTCAAGGAATAGGTGCCTGATACAAGGCTGCGCATCAGGGATATGGACCAAGATGGCCTGAATTCCCTCTATGTCTTTTCCTAGCAGCTTGGCATTTCTGAAGGCGTTTTGTACCAGCAGGGAAACAGCAGGCATAGGTTTGGCGGTAGAATTTGCACCCTCTCTACACATGTGCAGCCCCAAATGGGGCCACAGTGCTCCTGCTCAGGCTGTGTGTTGGTGCAGGTGCAAGCCATTGCCTCACGTTTTCTGTTGGTGACCTTCAGCTCACCCCCCAGGCCAAGAACCGCTTGGACATTGAAGATGCCACCTGTCCCACCTGACAGCTTTGTGTGCCCTGAGCCACCCTCCTAGGATGTGGCACTTTGATGCTAAAATAACCTCCTTAAAGTAGATACCCTGAACGTAGCCCTGAGAGCAAATGGGTTGGCAGAGTATATTCTTGAATTTAGGAAAGAAGTGTGCACATTTATAAGTCAGCACATCCAGGATTTAGCTGCCTCTGCTGTTCCCTGATGTGACTCTTCCTTGTTCCTGCACATTGTAAACGGGTGATCCTTGCTGTCATGTTCCTGTGACTGCAGAGTATGTATGTTGCTGAAAACACTGGATCCAGCTACTAATTAGTCAGGTATTATCCTTGATTTGCTCTCGCCAGAGTGGTGCTCTTGGTCTCATCTGACCAACAGGTAATGAATGATACGTTCTGAGGTATGGCTAACTAAGGATCATGCTTAGCTGCAACCACAAGTTTTGTAAGTCTCTTGTTTCAGACCAATTAATTAGACATGATTACATGAATTTGCTCTTTGAAAGACTCTGCCGTAATGTCATGCCCTGTCAGGAACAACCTGTTTAATGGATCGGTGCTCATTTTGTCCTTTTCTGTTGTGTCTTATGACATGGTATCATACCTCTGCAAGTGAGATATCAGTCTCTATGGTGCTCTACTGAGGAATTTTTTTAAGATGCCTTCCAAGGTTTGTTTTGATGAGATTCCACAGCAAGTTCTTACTCATGCTCATACCAATGAAAGGCTAACTGCAATGAACCGAACACAAAGGCACACCTTTTTTTGTTTTGTTTTTTATATGCATCAGTGTCATAGAGGTCAGAGACTTGGGCAAAGAAATTGATGGTTTCTTGCAGCTAAGTTTTGATGAACTATACCCACTTGTACTGCTGCTTCTTTCATTATTTTATGTCAGTTTAATTTATACATGTACTATCAGTCCTTCACTTTGTTGTGCATTGGGTCCCCACCTTCTGCAAAGAGTGAGGCAAGGAACGTGGCCCACCTTTGGGAGTCTTGACTCAGTTGTCAAATGTTACTTACTCAGTGTTTGGCTTGATGCCCACAGCCAAGGTGATGAGGTGTGCACCTGAATGGTCTGTTTATGCATTTGTTCAAGTTTAATAAGATCTCTGTTGTCTTAGGTGCCTGGGGCACAAAATGTGGCATCACTGCATAATTCTGCATACCTGTTTGTTCTCAAAAACACAGGAAACTTTGGGTATCCCCTTCCTACGCTCTGCCCTCCTCCTTCTGCATAAAATGAACGCTAGAGGGTGTAACCCACAAACCTCACAGCTCTCCAGGGGCCTTTCACCGTGGTTAAGATTAGCATCAATTTCCTACATAAGTGGAAATTATGTAGGAAACCATACCAGTTTACCACCTGCACACTTTTGTAGGTGCTCTTCTTCCTCCTCAGCAGCAGCACCCTCTGTGTAGAGACCTCCAGGCTTCACTTTACCTCCCAGACCAAGCAACCTAACTCTAACTTTACCTCTTCTCCTCTTCCCCAACCCTAGCCTATTTTCTCAACCTAACTCTTCTCAACAAAAATGGAAACCAGCTACTTAGGCTGGGTTGTTTGCTTGGAGGTTGAGGGCTGTTTTTCCTAAGGACTTCAGGTTATTCATTGGCCTTACAGCCTCTTAAACCTGCATCTGGAAGACCTTGCATTATTACCTGGGAGCTGGGGCAATCATTTATGGCTCTGGGAGGTTGTTCTGCCCAGTAGCAAGTGGAAAGATCTTTGGTCTTTTCTAAGCCTGCTTCTGACCTCAACATTCAATATGTTCATTGTGCTCTCTGACTACTCTGTGGAAAACCTTAATATGAAAAGAGCAATCGGGAATCAAATGAGCTGAGCACAAGGCACAGGGAGAGAGAGGGTTACAAGTATTTGATCGCCAGCTCTGGCACCAGCCCCCATGCCTTTAGTCACTTCAATTGATTTTTTTTTTTTTTTTGCCTTTCTTTCCTACCTACCAGAGAATAAAGAACAGGGCTGTGGCATTAGCCTATGTGTATGTGCTTACTCACACCTATTTACCATGAGTATAATTACTGCTGTCTGCTAAAGTGGGTCCAGGGCCTTCTAGATGCTCATTCAGCTAGGCGGCTGTCAAAACCTGTTGGAAAACAATGACTGGGTGAAACCTGTGCATTGCTGGGTTTGTTCAATTGTGTTTTCACAAGGAATTATATTCAGTGGTTCACTGAAAAGCTGTGTTCCCTAAAGTAGAGTTTTGATAAGAAATTTAGATTATCTCTAAAATTTTTCCCAATGCCTTTATTTTCCAATATTTTCCTAAACACCACATTTAAGGGAATCTTTTCTCTTTTTTTTGTTTTTTTTTTTTAATTTTAAACATTTCTACCATCCTTTCTAGTTATCTCTTTAAAATAATAGCAAGTTCTATTAGGCCCTTGCATGAGCAGTTTCAACAGGAAGAACTGTCTCTTTAAAAATACTCAGTTATGTTTTTGAAGATGCTCCAAGAACGGTCTTGCTATAACAGAAGTCCACAGCTTCCTTTTGGAATACCTGGAATGAGGGCACCATGCAGTGCTCTGTACAGACTCAGCATTAACGTCTTGGTGGAGGTTTAAGGTGCTTCTTCCAGGAAGTAGACACAAAGTAGGTGCTTTGTGTTGAAGTTAGGTCTCCCAGAGTCTCAGAGCTAAGATAGAGGCTTTAAACTGTCCAGCTCATGTGCTGGCAGCAGCAAAGGTGCGGCCACTCTGGCTGCAACTGCTCAGGACCATGCTTTTCACTGGGATGCTTACCTTTTATTGCAAACCATGTTAAGTAGATCTTCCTTGCTCTTGGGGCCAGTTCATGGTGGTTGTGTGTGTTGTGGTCAGGCTTCAGCCTGCCTGTGATCATGCTCTCAACAGCCACTACCTCAGAGCTCAGCTTCTGAGCCAGTCCAACCCAGGGCTTCCCGGTGGAGCGGTACTAACACACAGCCCTTGCTCCCAGAGCAATGCTCAGGGTGTTCCTCAGCACAATTTCCTCATGGACAGTGTGGCCATGAAGACCTATCAGATTTTTTCCAAGCCACGTCCATTATTAAGTACTTGGCTGGATCAGAGCTAAATATTTAGTAAAGCCCACTATGAAATAACAAGGAGAATCACGTGCTTTCGGGCCTACTGTAGATTACCTGCTTTCAAATAATGACAATAACTACATCTCCTTGTTCCATCCAGTATTCTGTCAGGGTGTCTAAGTGCCATGTCCATTGCCGGTGTTTATTCTGATTGCTTATCCCCAGTATTTACTTCTCAAAGTATTGAAAGTTGCAGTGGTAAAGGATTTGGGGTTTTTGCCAGCTTCGTGTATAGCAGAAATAATTTCCTACGTAATTCACTAGCAAAGTAGAAAGTCTCTACAATTTTTAAAGAGTAAAATTACTCTAAAAAGTTATAAATGAGCAAAACATTAACATTTCAGTCAGATAATTTCTTAGCCTGAATAAGCTGCTTTTCAGACTACAAATTCATGTTTAAATAGGAAACAAAGGGAAAATACCATCTAGAGAGGTCAGTGCTTTGTATCTAATATGCATTTGCAGCTTACTTTTGTTCTAGTAAGCAGATGCTTTGAAAACTGTTCAGCTGCAGTTCAAACAAAGGTCAATATCAGGCCAGTCAATATATCATACAAAGCTCCAAATCAATATTCTGTGAAAGCAGGCTTAGCACCTTCTACCTAAAAAAGTGTCTGAAATAGAGCTTACTTCTCAGACTCAAACTGTCCTGGGGGATTTCCTTCTTTATATTCCCGCTGGAGGAGCCCATCATGATATTGCAGTAATTGGTAATCATTTAACCACCAATCTGTCTACTAGATTTTGTGATTTAAGAGAGCATATTGATAACCAACCTTTGCTTTTTTGTACATAAATGTTAGGGTGCCAGGCTTATATTTTCCACATAAAAGATCAGCAACTTTATTACCCGCAAAAGGTGGTTATTAGGGTCTAAGACTAGAATTCATCATAGTAAGTATGGTTATTTACTTTATACATTTATGCAGTATATCAGCCACAGCTTTGACAGTGCTCTGCAATTTTTTTTCATGCGAAGGCATTCAAATCCAAGAAATATATTCATACCTGCTGTCAACAAGTGCAACTCCCTTGGAAAGCTCTGAGCCAATTTCAGCAGTGACGTGAACGGCAGCATAAATTTTAGGTCTAAATTGGTCAGAAAATATATGAAAGTGGCCATAATTTGCATGCTGAGGACTGAAAGAGGAAAAGTAGCTAGCAAAAAAGAATGCAATTAAGGGGGGGGGGGGGGGGGGGGGGGGGGAGGAACAGAGGATCTACTGGTATGAGTGCAGTGCATCAAATTTGGTTCTGAATTCAGACAACTACAAGCAAATGTAAATGTTATACTTAATGCAACTAGCTATTTATAGTGGAGTGAATACACTTTCTCTGCCTGTTATGCTCATTGCTATGCTAAAGGCTGGACTAGAGTATGTCATGTCTAGGCTGGCAAACATCCAGCACATACCTGCATGTGTATGCTGAATGTACGTTGCCCGGTTCTCCAGTGGGCTCTCTAGTATAATACACTGACTCTTTATGGACAGGAAATTTTGAGAAATGAAAAGAAAAAAAAAATTATCTTGATGGCCTTGATTATGTTTCAGGGGTCTTTTGCTTAAAGCAGCCTTTCTTGTACTCGAGGCTGCTGTGATAGATCATGGAAGGTGGGGGATATTTTTCCCAGAAGCATCACTTCTGCAGTACCTGCTGAAGGGAAATGGCTGAGAACTGTGTAATGAAATGAAGGCAGTATTCAGGCTGCCAACAGGAGCTGCTCACCTTGGGTGCTGCTGTGCTTCCAGGCAGCCCCTGGCCCAGCAGGACGATTCAGTGCATCTGAGGTAGACATCTCAATTCCAAACAGAATGGGTGGGGAAAGGTGGCCCCCTCTGAAATCGTTCAAAGTGGCTAGAACCCTATCTCTCTCCACTGCCTGAGCAGGTCACTGTAACTCCCACCTACCAATCACCTGGGAAACCTCTCAGTTTAGATCTGAACAAGTGTTGAACCTCAGTCACCTTCATCCACTTGAAATCCAGAGCACCGAGTCCTCTCTTGAGAGCAAGCAGCTAATGATGGAGGAGGAAGAGGCAGCAGCCACTTCAGAATAACTTCATTGTTTGAACACTCTTACAAGAAGTGGGAAACATGGATTTTAAGCCTTTCTCAGACTGAAGGGGTTTGAACCGCAATTCCCTTTTCCTCTGAGCTTATCCTACCCATCAAGCTAGAGAAGTTCTTCATTCTGCTCACTATGCAAGGCCACGGAGCAGAGAGAGAATAGGTAAGAGGGAGCTTGATTTGGCAGCCCACTGGTGAGGGCAGGCATGAGAGAGTCCTGAGGCTTGGTCCCAGCTGTCACTGCTGTTTAAGTATTCTTTACTGTTAATTTTTAATACAGGCACTCATACAGTCAAGCAGCCATGGTTGACAGACTGTAGAGACTGTAGTGTTAAATTCTGCCTGAATTTGTATTAAGCAGCAAGCACATGTGAACCAGATACTGGCCTAAGCCCTGAACTGATCACACTCAATGATAAGCATCGAACTGAGACTGTAGCAGCATAGTTGCTAATTAGGAGCAGAGTTGTTCAAGGCCTTCTGCAAAGGTAATTGAGAGAGAAAGGAAAACTCCAGAGGAAAAATGAGTCCATTCTTCATCTGAATCACATTCTGGAAGTGCCTCCTGTTCTCTGTTGATTACAAAGGGAGGCTAGGATGACAACGTTTCCCAAATTCCTCTCAGTTGAATTTAGCATGCCCAAATCGCAGGAATATAATTTCTTTCTCCAGTTGTTTTGCATTTTATTGCTGTTAGTTTCCTTTGTGTCAGCCTCAGAGTAGTGTGCACCTCTGGAAAGGGATACAGTGGCATTGTCTAGATTCAATCTAAGTGCCAAGACTGCTACCTAGCACCAGCCTTTCAGGGTGATGTGTGGGAGGTTTTAAACCTTCTCTTTGCCCCAGGGAATTTGTGCACAGCAAAGCCCTCACTCTTTCATGTAACCAGCACACGAAGAACAGATCCCATTGGAAAGATATGCTGCATAGTAAATCCTGTAATGTAATGTCAGTCAGCTAATCTATCTACTTTTATATCATTAAATGCATCTCCATCGAAGTGTTGTGCATTTTCAAAGCATAAAATGCATTTATCATGCCCTTTTTTTTCACCTGGGAAGATTTTCATTATTCCAAACAGTGGTTCTCCTAAAAACCAAGAAGTCCTAGAAAGAGAGCAAAAAAACATGCAACGTTGCTGGATGTCAGCGTAGCCTGTGGTGTGGTGTGTAGTGGAGACCTGCAGAAATCCCCTTTGAGGTCCTGTCTTACTTATTTTCATTGTTTTATGACTTAGAAGAAAGAAACTTTATATTATTAATGTGCTTATTTAGGAAAGGTTGCCAATACCGGAGAGGTAGAAACTCATTGCTGTGAGAGTATAAACTGGTAGGGTACCATTTAGCCAAATACACAGAGAAAAGATATCCTCAAGAGCAGGTATTTCAAAGGGATATCTGTATCACAGACTGGAAAATTCTGGGACCATAAGGTCTTTCATGGCAAACAGTGCATCTTCCTGTATGCTTCCAAAAGTCCTTGTTTCTGGCTGGAGCCTCATGTTACTACTATAATAGTAATGACAGCAAAACCAAAATTAGGCCACTATAGATTATTTTCATTTTTTTCTGAAATGAGCCCCATAGGAGCTTTGAGTGGAGGAACAATATTTATTACTGTAATCCAGAATACATACAGCTAGACACTGTCCAAAACTAATGACTTTTCAAAATCATACAGATGTCTTCAGTCCTCACCACTGGTGTAATTGACCTGTCCTTCCACCAGTGGAGCTAAAGGGAAACTCTCATTATGTAGGGCTATTTTTCTTTTTCCTAAATAATAATGGAAATAACAATTGTAGAGGAAATGGTGTTTGATGGTGATGACCATATTAAATTGAGGTTAGCCAGCTTCAGCTAACTAGTAGAAACAGTGAGTAGGCTTGCCATTTTTGTTTGGGGAAGACTTCAGTAATAATGTCACAGGAATGACTCATCAGTCTTTATATGTCTCTGTGCAGTGTTTTTCATCTTTCTCCTTCAAAGGCGATGTTAACCTGTTAGTGAGAAACGAGTAAAGGTCATGTACCTTGCGTTCTCTGATGGTCTCCACATATTCATCACCATCTCTCATGACCATAATGATCCTATCATGGGGAGTAAACTATGCATAGTCTAACTGCTCTAGAGCAAATTCTGGAGGAGCTGGTTATGACACAGACTCCTTTCAGGTAGTCTCCACGTACAAGCATTTTTACTACACTCTGAATGTAAAATTTGAGGATTTTTTAATCTCTTGTGCCTTTAGGGATTTAGGGCTTGTGCTTTCAATGGATTTTCCTGGGATGTTCCATACCTTTGTAATATTCAGATGAGATGACAGTATATCTTCACAAAATGATTCACAGGGCTTGAAGGCAAACCATCCTTTTTGCTGATCAGTTCAAGAGCCACAGCAATGGTGTTTGCCTGCAACTGATGGTATCAGTGGACTTTTCACTCCAAAAATAAGTAGCACTGTTTGGAGAGAAAGGTGCGAGGGAAGAAGCAAGGATGTACTCATTTAATCTATAACACAGATACCTTTTGTGTTATATAAAGAAAGCACAGACCATATTTTTGATTTTCCTTAAACCTCTTCCCTCTTCTATTTTTCCTTTAAAACTGTTCAAAGCTATGACAATTAAAACTAGGGCAAATGTGTTCCCTCCTGCACTATCTAGTTGACATGTGAGTTTGAACAATTATTCATATTAATTATTTCAAGTTAAATCTACCAGCCTTGCCAGAAATCTCAAATAAAGAAGCAGCAGAGGTACCAGTTGAACCCTATTCTAAATGGGGAGTTTCCTGTCAGGGCACAGCTTTCCCCTCATTTGACATCTTTTCCATACTGGTAGTGGTGATTTTGCCTATAGATTCTGGTAGCTTCCCTTCTCATCACTTTGTTGTGCCATTGTGTTATGGGAATGTTTCATTTCGTTTAGCGGTTCTTGTTTTCTGCTATAAACTTTCCGATTATTTCACCAGCACTATGTAGTAATTAACACATCACCTTCTGTGTGGAGAGCTGAAAAGATTACTTTTTAACTGATAGGGTCAATTCAGGAAGAGACTCTTTCTCTCTCTAAAACTAGCTATTCCAAAAAAGTATACTGAAGTTGTCAATAATTTAGTAATCTCTGCGGTTTCATCCTTATTATTATTGCCGTCACTGTTGTTGTTAATCACTACAGTTGCTTTCTGTACTGAGTTGCTGTTGCCTCTTGCACCCCTGTGAATAAGCTTTGCTCTCCCCGTGCCATAAAGCTCCCTACCCTAAGCAATACAGCATTGGACCTCCTGCCAGCTTTGCCATGGGGCTGCTTCCCGGGTCGCTGGGTGCGCTCGGGAACGGAGGATGCTGCTGAGCTTGCAGGCTCAGAAACAAGAGAGTGGGCAACCTCAAGATAGATCCCCCTAAAGGCTGTAAAATCCTACAGCCACTGATGTGCTCGTTGGTGTCAGGATTTAATCCGAAGCCTTTCTCCTGATGTAAAAAAGCGGGGTGGCCTCCACACAGCGATTCTGAAGGCAGAGGTCTGTACTCAGGCGGGATCTGCCACGTGATCCTTCCTGTTCAGAAATTCTGGCTTATTATAATCTATGGACTTTTTTCAGGCACGACGTCACTCCCACACCTCTTCTGTCACAGTCTGTTCTCTCCATATGGCTTTGTGTGTGACAAACAGTGTCTCATTGTTTTGTGACTCCACCGTGCTTCAGTGGCACAGATTATAGGTTCTCCTCCAATGCCTGGCAACCTGGGTTTTGTTTTGAGGCCTCCTGTAATGGTGCATAGACGTTTACAGGAATTTTATCTTTGTCTACATACCAGTGTTTGTTTAGCTCCCTTATTTGATACTATTATTTTTATACGACCTTCCCCCTATGATCTTATCCCTATTGCATGCATTTTAATTGTTGTATGAGCTTTAGAGGTTTACTTTTGTACTCCTCAATCGATTTGTAACTGTTACAGCTTTTTTCCTTGGGTGTTACCAATTCTAAAAAGTGCAGTTACCTTTGAATCTCTAACAGATGTCCTAATAGGATCTGAGTGCCTCTCAGCGCCTGTTTCTTCCCACTCCTGGTTTAAGTAAACACACATAATAATTAGTTTTCCAAGCCAGTAATCTGGTTTCGTTTCACTTAGGCAAAAATCTACCCTTGCTGTACATGTACCCTTGCTCCTCCTTTTAAAGAGGAGCCCAAATACCTTACAAATATAGTTATGTTCTCTTTCTACCACGTTCCCCCTTGAAGTGGGGTCCTTGACATCTCCTGTCCTTGCCATCCCGTCTTATTTGCCTTCTCCCAAATGAGACATAGCCTAAAACCAAATCTACTCCATGTACTTAAGCAGAGGCAAAGAAGGGAGAACTTTACTTATATAAATTGACATGACAGTCAGCATACAAAAGTATGACACTTAAGAATTTGTTTGCTAGAGAAAATAAAAAATAATAAATATTCATGCTCCAAGATAGCTCTGGAGAATGAATTGATAGAAAAAAAAAGATAGGAGTTGGGTTTTACTGCATGCTGGAGATCAAAGTCTCATGAATGTTGGTGGTTTGATGGGGTGCTTTCTGTAATTGGTATGCCATTATAGGGTATTAGAGATTTACATTAGCGAGAAGTATGTAGAAAAGAAAGAGGTACTGAAGGGAGGAGGATGAGATATGTTGTTCAGCTGAAGAGAGGCCTAAGTTTCTATTTTGTACTTGCAAAAGACCCTTTTCAAATTTATGATCACAGAATAAATACATTAATATATATCTGAACACTTGCACTTTCAACTACCTCTTTGCTGATGTCTATAGCCTGGGAAAACAGGCTGGTGCCCAGAACTGAATTGTGAGAGCAAAACATGAACACGTTAAATGTTTTGCTAACATTTGCAAAACATTTCAAATGTCCAAACAGCTGAAAATCACAGTGGAAAAATACCTTGGTAATAACGCAGATTACAAGGCACAGCATTACAGTGCATTCCCCAAATCAAAAGGAGAAATGCAATAAAACCAGCAGAACATATACCCGTCTAAACAGGCATCCACAAAACCTAACTTAAAAACAGCTGAAGGTGTTTGGGAGTCTCCAAAGTAGATTTCTCCTCCAGGAAGCCTACCACAAGCTACAGGTAATAGCTTCATCTCAGTATACACTTTTGAGTCAAAAATGAAAGGAAATCTAATGCTTCTTAGGGCTAAAGACTTTTGGTCCTGCTCTGGTTGCTTCATGCATCACTATACAATGTAAGAGCATATTGCTTCCAGAGGATTTCTCCTTTTAAGACTACTTTGTATGAATTTAGTAATTCATACAGCAAGTTTGATCTAGATGCAAGTCACGGGACCTCAGCCTTCCTGGAGTTAAGTGGGTAGTCCTGGTTAGGCACCTTCAATAGTCAGTGGGGAGAAACCACTACCTCCAACCTCCAATTGGTGCTTCATCCCTGGTATAAGTGTCTCTCTAGTCTCACTGTTGGGAGAAGACTATCTCATGCCATCAATTAGAAAGACTCTCTGGATGACACGTTTAGATTAGAGACTATTGACAGGTGTCCATGCACAAATTCTGCCCTCATAGTAAGATGGGAGTGTAGTGTTTCTGAGGACTTGCCTTTCCCAGCAGGGGATTCAGAATAACCTCTTAGAGCAACAGGTCATTGGGCCATAGTCCACCTTCACAGCTGGGTTGCTCTCAAGGTGCTTTGACTGGCAGAAGAGACAGACCCAAAGATGAAAGAAACCTGATCATCTTGGATATTGTATTTGGAGATTTGATTTCTGTTTCTCCTCTCAGCAAAGTGAAGAGATGGAAGAAATCTTCCACAGAGTTATGCAGTACAGCAATAACAGCAGCAAGCACTGCTGCAATTTAAAAAGGAGGGAGGACTTTGAACAATTTTCAGTTGAAAATTTAATATCTAAATGCTGCAGAGAAAGAGAAAGTGTATTCTAACAGTGTGGTTGAAGTTTTGACATTACCAACTCAAATAACTTGACTTTAGCCCTAAGAATTTATTATTCTGGCATACACAGGGTTGTTAGTCTTTGTTTGTAATCACAATTGATAACTGAATTAAAACTGGGGGATGGGGGGGAGGACGGGGGGGGAGGGAAGGGGGAGAAAACTACTTTTTAATTGTACGTACAAGACAAAATTACCAACCCTGCTTGAACATCAGTATCATTTCCCTGATGAAGACTCAAGACATCCTTTAGTTGCTCCAAATACTTCATAAGCCTCATCCACAATGGTAAGAGATATTGCACTCAATTTGGAGAAATAGCTGTTAGATTTACTAATTTTAAAGTAAATATAAGGAAATTAATTATCCTTTAATAGCTTTGGCAAGAGCAAGCTGAGTAGGAGAAAAATGCAGATCATGAAACAAGAGTTCTCTTTCTAACTTTGGGACCATGGTATATAAACTGTATATTTCATACAAAACCAAGGACTGTCACAATTGCTAAATTTATGTAGTGTCACTGGACACTCTTGAAGTTCCCTGCTAATGACTTCATGTGGCAGCAGCTAAAAAGTATTGAAGGCTGTGACTCCCTTGTCTTTCCTTCTTCCACCTACATTGCTGCTGGCTTTCCAGCACCAGAGACTCCTTATGAGGGATTTATGTCATCTAATTTTTGATGTCCACATCTGTACTTGTTACCCCCAGGTTTCTTCATATCCAGTGTCAAAAACAGGTGTAGTTCTAGACACACATTTTAGACATGTGCTTCAGGAAGAAGTCGGTCATACCCTTGAAAAAAAAACTCTTTCCACTGACTTCACAGAGGGTTCAGATCACTAGCTTAGATACAGACTTTAAGAACACAGACTTTTGGCAAGGTGCATCCCACTCATTTTGTCTGTATATATTTTAAATCACAGAACCTTCTGCAACTCGATTCTGATTATCTGAAAATAAGAAAATGGTATGTCATTTTTCAGATTTTTCAATGCAGGCCATCCAAATGGCCATTCTTAGGTAGCTATTTCACTTCCCAGCATTGCTTGCAGTGCTACTATTAAATTAAGCCCAGCTGCTTCCTTTTCTCTTCATTGACACTCTAGCAATTACCCTGTTCTCTTTATTACACCTTATTTTAATGTCAACAGTTTTATGCTAGAGCTCAATCATTTGGACGCTCGAATGACTTCACAGAAGACTAAGAATGAGGAAAACGTCCTTTAAATATATTTAGATGGAAATTATAGTAGATAATTAACTTTAAAACACATTTGTATAAGTGAGATTTACTGTGTCCATACACCCAAACCAAGTGTAATTAAAGTTATTCCATTCATTACTTGGACTCTGTTTTTACTTTCTGTGTTCTCTAAGATTTGCCATTGATCCTTATGAGATAACTTTTCAGCTTTTATTTCCAAGCCAGGCCAACAGAAATAAAAGGCACTTATGCCCTTGCTGAGCAACTGGTAACTTGAAATATATATCCTAATGTGGTAAAGCACACACTTAAAGCACTGCCCTTTTACATGGGTACCAGACAAAATATTCTTTAATCATGAAAACACAAGTAAGGAAGCAGGAGTGAGATGCCAACCTCATAGCTCGTATGTCACAACCTCACTGAAAACAGCAGGGCTGGGTGAGGGGGGGGGGGAAATGAGGGGGGGAGGGCAGGGGAAAATACATAAAAAAGGTTGCCCGTAGGTATGCAGGGTAGAACTGTCACTGTTTGTGCCTCTAAAAGTCTTAACTAATGAGAGTTTGATTTGTGGTTTTCATGTTGCATGAAGGTATGTGAGTAGCTTGTTAGCCACCATAATTAATAGAACTGAGGAGCCTGTTGCTTTGTGGCAAGTAACGGTCCGATGCTGCAGCCCCAGAGACAGGGAGGAGGAGAGGTACCACAGCCCTTGCCGTACCCCGGGACCCCACGCTGCAGAGAGGTGGGGGGGGCTGCAGGCTCAGCATCTGCCCTCCTTTCCACTCTCATAAATCCACCTGCGGGGGACACCTGGCCAGCACAGACCATTGCTCGGAAAGGGTTAGCTGCAGGCAGCTGTTCGGAGAATTCCCAAATCTCTGATTTAGTGTGATCAATTGCATGATTAGGCTGGATGTTGTGGAGAGTGGTGATTATCTAATGGGGGCACTGTGATCCCTGTTACAAAGAAACTCTGCTGGGGAGGAAAAACTCGCATGAGACATCAATATGCATTTATACAAAATACCTCGAGGCATCTGTGCAACCAACAGGCTGTAAGTTAATAGAGCTTTTTCTCTGTTAAGTCAGTGGAAGGACGCACACTTGCATTACATCTGTGTCAGAAAGTGAATCTTTTAGTGTTAGCAGTGTTCTTTCAGCTAATGCATTTAGCCACACCAATCGCTGAGCTATTCAGGAGGTATCAAGCACAGACATTAAATAGGATTATGCAACAGGCGTCTGCTCTTGCTAATTAAAATGTGGAAAACAGCCAGTATTGAATTATTTTGCTTAGACAATTCATGGCTGGTTTAGATAGTTCAGCATGTAGTGAAGTGGTTTCACTATTTGGTAGGATTTCTAAGATTCCACAATGACCCAAATCATTCTAATATATAGACTTTAAGTACAGCCAATGTCATTTTGCCCCAAAAAGAAACTTAACACTTTTTTATTCAATTAGGGTTTTTAATAAATAATTGTAATTTTATTTATGAATTTTTAGGAAAAAATATTCTTGAGCCTGCGGTCTATAAATTATGTTCAGCAGTAGCTTCAGCTACCAATTTCATGTACATTTCAACTAAATTATGGGCCACCAATGCTTTTAGAAAACTATTCTTTAGGGTTTTTTTTTTAAAAAAAAAAAAAAGAAACATACTTGAGCTGCATTTTTCCTTTTAAATGGACTCAGGTGAGTCCTATAGGTTTTGCGTTCTAACAGTCCCTTATTCCAACAAAATTTGCTTTTGCAGGACTGAGTTGTAGGAATGAAATGAGTTGTACTGGTGTGCTTAGGATGTGTCCAACAGGCAAGAGCCAGTCCAGGAAAACATTCATTGAAACCTGTAGCCTCTTCCCTGCGACCCCTGGCTTGCCCCAGGGAGGGAGCTGCAGTTTGGATGAATTGTTCCAGCAGCTCATGTCCTGTAACCTTCTTTCCCAAAGGCCACAGCACACCCTCTGCCCCAACAACTCGATGAAAAGTGCATCCCTTGCACGCACAAGCTTCACACAGCCCCTGCCAAACACCATGTGTATGTGTGTGTATGCTACATGTATCTGCAACATGGTACAGGGACTACCTTCATGGTTTTTTTAGTTGAACGTTCTCCCACCACCTTGGGCGACTGCGGCTCTATCCCTCATTGCAGGCCAACAGCCCTAAGTCTAGGTGGCTTAAATGAGGGAACCCACTGTCATACGTGCCACAGCTCTTCCCTGGTGCATCTGATGAGAAGCTGAACACGGGGGTGAGATGATGTGTATGCATACCTTGGTCTACCTCTGTCATGGAGCTGAGCCATGTCTGGGCTGTGTCTCCAGAGCAAAGGGCTGGGAAAGCACATCTATGCCCTACAGTGTGATACAGCTCATGTGGCCCACCGTAGTCAAAAGGTTGGGCATCACTTTATTACTGCTTGAAAACTCAGTGTGTGCCATCTCTCAGAGCCTTGGCAGATAAGTGAAACCCTAAAGAAACCCTAGTGCAAAACCACATGTGACCAAAGTCAGGGTTTTGATGTCTACTGCAGTGACTTCACTGGCCAGGATAGATCTGGCAAATCTATTTTTCTCATAGTCATTTTGTTTTGCTGGGCCCCGAGTTCCTTGTTCCTCTGAAAAAAACATCCATTGCAATTAGTTTTCTCTCAGGCATACCATCCTGTGTCCACCTCAGCACTCAACCAAGATAAGTCTATTCATCAGACACACTGCTGAAATGATAAGCAGGAGCACACCTCAAAAAATGACGTTTATATTGTCATCATTATGTTTTAGAGTCAATGCCTGTTACAACTAAGAGAACTCCTGCCCCTGCTAGACTTGTATCTGCCCTATAATTCATAGATGGTTTTACATCCTCTTCACAATTGGACAATTATCATTATCGACCCAAGTATTAAAAAAAAAATTTAATGAAATCTTATATTTCACTGCACAGTTCTGTGGCAGAGTCAATTCAGTGACAAATCTGCAGCCCCTGCAAAGGAGTAAAAGGAAGCTAGAGTTCTTGGGGTTTAGAAGAAAAGACGGTTTGAATAACGCTTCTAACAAAACAAGCTGGGTTTTAAGCACATAGATTCAGCAGAGTCTTAAAATCAATAAGCAGAAAGCTTTAATAACTTCCCCAACCACTGTTTTCCTCCTTGCATGAAAATGACTCATTAAAAGGACACATCAAATTGCTCTCCATGTCTGAGAAAGCGAACACCAACACAATTGGAGAATTTGCTAAACTGTTACATTGAATGTGATATATAACAAGAGGGCTAGGAAGCTGCTGCATTAACATGTGGGAGATGTTAAGAGAAAAACACAAATGTCGATGTAAGAATGGGGAGGAAATTTGAATTTGCAATTATGCTGCAGATTTTTTTAAACAAACTTTGCAGTTTGCAAAACAGAAAGAAGCCTAGTTTGGTAGTTCATGCTCCCAATTTTCAATATAATTTTAATGTAAGTATACAGAATGTTTGGCTTCACGCTTTAGGATTGTTTAGGTTTTGTTGTAGAATTTTTGCCCTTTGTCCTACACAGAGCACTCACAGCATTCATCTATCTCAGCTGTTGTGGGAAACATAACCACGTTTTTAGGCCCAAATATAGATGCAAAGTGAGGCTTGATGTGCACATTCAGTGATTATAGATGGTTAAATATAGAGATACCATAGCAAAGAAGTCCTTTAAATGGAGCACCATATTAATTGTAGAAAATATCTTTTACCCATCTATCTGTAGGCAAACCCCTAATAGGGCCAAGAGTGAGAAAACTCGGCTGTAATAAGAGGGGAAAAAAAAGTCTGCCCCTCTCTGACAAAATTACCAAGTCTCAAAATCACAATGGTCCTTTTTTTTTGTTCGAAAGGGAAGTCCCACCATGCTTGGGTTTGGGGCAAAGGTAGGAGCATGACAGGCACATCCAGGAATATCATTACTTGACAGCCCAATGCCATCAGAGAATGCATGTCAAAGTGCACGCACGGTGCTTCTCTGCCATCTAAATCATCTATCAGTGGATCAGGCTGAGGTTTCACTTTCTCAGACCCAAAATGTTTCCCCTTCAGGCACACAGAACCAATGCAAAATACAGCACTATTTCTTTGAAAGAGCCACAGAATACTCATATTGCTCCACAAAATAACAGGGTGAGCATCTCCTAGATTCTGCTCCACCAGCTGCAGAGGAACATTTCTCCAAGTCCTCCTCCTTTCCACCTACCCTCTTGAGGACTTACGGTCAGGGAAAGGTGGGTGAGGTCCCAAGGATCTGAAGATAGCTGGAATCAACAGGAAGTCATGCGAGGGTCTCTTCTCTTGAGAGCACTGAAAGGGTGCTGAAGTGGACATTATTTCACACTCCATTAGAAGGTGTAAACCTCATGAAACTCAGGGCAGTTATTCCTTACTAATATGTCTAGCTAAAAGCAGCATTTGAATCAATGCTTTAGCAGAAAAGGCTGTTTACTCTGATAATTAAGGCAAGTCAAACAGCCTATCAATAAGTGCTGCGCCAGTCAATTCAATAGATCTCATTTTCATAAGGAATGCAGGTGGAAGAATCTGCATGCTATTCTGTTTCAGAAATGAATCTAGTAATACTGCATTTTTTTTTTTTTAATATTGTTTGAGGCAAATACTTCATTAACTTGACCTAACTGTGGTAACGTTTTTCATGACACAATAATGCCAAGTAGTGAATTTTACTACTTGCTGAGGGAGGCACGCTGCTATCAGAATGCGTCCTGGATATGTTCAGCTAGTTCAAGCTCAAAGGAAACAATGGAGCTTATAGACATGGTAGGCTACCATTCAAATTGGCATGGTTCCCGTTACAAATATTCCTTCCTTTGAATATCTCTTGCCATCCAAGTCCTACGTGATGCATATAATTTAAGCGTTCCCCTTAATGAATCACAAATGAAGAGCAATCTCTACAAGGGAATTTCAGGGGAGGTGTGGGTCGTATCCTGTTACACTCAATGAGCATCTCCAGAGGAGGCAGTGGGAGTAGAGGTCCTGATCCAGGGACTCTTGGTGAGAATATGACCACAGAAATCTTTGGATCTAGCCCAGAGAGTGCACAGCACCTCTCCAGAGGTGTTCAGCCGCTGGCAGGATGAAGCCTCAGCTAAGTATACATAAAACTAGTGGTCTTTATGCAGCTTTTGCCTTTTAAGGGTAGTCCTGCAGAACTTGACACGCCCGAGCTTTTTCTGATTAAAGAGCATGGGATGGGACTCTAAATTACTGAAAATAAAATGTGTATTGTTATATATTGCTGCTATATGTTTTCTACAGTTTGTATATGAGAAAGTATGATTAAAAGTCGATGAGAGACTGTTTATAAATTTTGATTGCTTCATAATTTTAACTCTGAGCAACATTTTTATCATAATTATAGGCTTTCTTAAAGCATTTATGCAGATTGTTTTATTCAAAAGGAGTTTATTCCATATAAACTCCACTCTTTTATCTCTCCATAAAATCAGTGTCTGAATTCCCAGCAACCACAACTCCACTAGATAGTCATCACATTAGTAGCAGAGATATTTTCACACAAGGCAACAGTCCTCAGATATTCTGAACATTATTTCCCAGTTTCCCATCCCAGTGAGTGTCATGGTGGTAAACAGTACTAGTAATCTTTGGTGCATTTGTTACCTCCTTGTCTGTCTTTAAAAGTATTGTCAAGTTTACACTTGGAATTCCTCTGGCATGTTCCTGTGCATTACAGTAGCCAGTGTATCCATGGTTCAGTGGAGACTTGGGGAGATTAAGTCAGATATCTCACATCTTCATCTCGAGGAGACTTGAGTCCAGGGATTTAGATGCAGAGCTTCTACTCATCTCAGTGAGAATTTTGTCTCTAAATATCCTGGATCCCTATAAATGTTGAAGTCTAAAAGACTTACCCAAGGACCTCAGGATGTTTCCTAATCATTGTTAACATTCAGCTGATTGCACGTTGTGAACTGCTTTTGCGGTCTGCAATAAGGAATGAGTCCACGGCTCCCAGTTCAGATTGGTTCATGGCCATATTGTCTTTATAGAAGAGGGCTCTGGAGCAAACCACCCTCTGTCCTTCCTCCAGGTTTCCTCACAAAGGATATGAGACATCTATACCAGCCAAAGGCCCAGGGTTTCTGCAGTGGGGACGATCAGGGTGCTGGGATGCTTGGGTGAATCTTGAGGCAACAAAATGACAGTGCAGTTGGACCTAATGGAACAGAAAAGCAATTCAACCCACTGGATGAATCAGTGGCAGTCCTGATAATACAACCGAGGAGCCTAGCAAAAGTGAATCGTCTTCACTGGAAGAGGAGCTGAAAGGTTCAAATAGTTTCATAGCACTGTCTCAGCACGCTACACCTCATTATGGTCTTCTCATTCCAATGAGCTGAGAAGACACTTCTCTAGCACTAGAACATCTGAAGAATTAATAGAATAAAATATATGCCATCTATTTGTATATACAACTGGGTCATCAAATGGACAATGTGCTATCACCTCCCCCAGGAAATAAAAATATATAATGTTAAATGATACAAAATATGTGCAAACATTTTTGCCATCCCAGTGAAAGCTAGACGTTCTTGGTACATGTGCTTGGATGCCCAGAAATAAATTGACTTTTTAAAGCTGTAATATGTTCTAGTGGGCTCAGGACACGGAGTGTCTAAATTATTAATTTACCAGTGAGGATTGTTGATTTTCCTCAGTCTGTTTGATAAACCACAAGGCATGATGCTAAGCCATACTCCCTTTTACAGCACTGCCTTCAAGTTTAGTGATTTCCTCAAATGACTGGATCATGTTGCAGTGGGATGACCTGATCTCCACCTCATGCTTTCTACTCACAAGCCACTTGAAAAAATTATTTGCACCTTAGACTTGGAATATATATTCTGCACTGAAATGGTTTAAACTTCAGACCCTATTCAAAGGAGAGACAAATCTAAGACCTAAAAAAAAAAAAAAAAACCACTAAGAAAACAATTCAATTGCTATCTGCTGCTGTAAAATGAAATGAGAGAATCAACCATACAATGTAAATACTGAGTTTTGTGCAGCAATGCCATTAGATTTCACCTGTTGATTTTTATAGCTTGTGGCCTTCACGTTACAGGTCTTGTAACTCCTCTCTGATCTCTGAGTAGATCAGGCATATTTCCTTTGCAGTCACAGGAACTGAGCCCGTGGAAGACACCGTTTTTGTGATTTTAGTGTTGCCCATCTATCGCACAAGCCCCATTTAATCCTTCAATGATAAAAGCATAGTCATCTTCGTTTCTATTCCCTATGTTATTTTAGAGTCATTTTCCATCTCTATCATTTGAATTTGTGCTGTAATATTTTGACCCTGAAAACATACTAATATTAATGTTTGAGGCATGGGAATAAAAACAAGTTCAGTGCTTGGATTTCTGATGGCATTGCAGTTCTGATGGCATCTGCAGGAGAAGGTGCAGATCTGTACTTCAGAGCTTTTTTAGGACAGTCAGGTTGTCATTAGACTTAATTTCAAAGCACAAAACTGTTACATTTGAGAAAAACTATTTATCTGTGTCAATTATATTTTGACTTCTGAGGTTCAGAACTGTGTCATGGCAGAATGCTGAAAAAGGGACAGCTGTGTCTGTGTTGGAAAGCAATAAAATACATAAATATACTGGTTTAAAAAAAGAACAAAAACAGTCACAGTAGAGGTAACAGTTGTCCGTTTTTTAGGGGAGGCTTTTAATATCTATCAAGGATATCAATAAACATTTTTTCCAGGTTTATCGGTCGGTTTCTTGTTTGAAACTAAGGGTCATGGTTTTACCATAGACTTTCTTTGCAGGCAGATGGGCTGGATAACAGCTCCAGGAATTTTGCTGTGCAAGAGAATTAAATAAAGACTGTCCTCAGCTCCTCTCTAGAGCCAGGGACTGCCCACAGGGCTGCCCACCGAAGTTGCAGCTACAAGAGACTTAGAACAACTCAGAGGCAATTGTTCCAGAATAAAAACCTGTTTCCTTCTTCAAAGATTTCCTCCGATGCTAGGCTGTAGTTGGCATTGTCAGGGAAGAAAGCTTACCTCGGCGCTGGTGCTTTTGACCCAAGGAGTCCTCCGGTAACCGGTGCCTGGAGCAGTCTAGACACCACTGGGCTATTTTTTTATTACAGATTTTTAACCCCAGATGCAGCAACTTTCAGGTCAGTCCCGAAAGCAGCGTGTCTGCTGTGCCGACCCGAGAGCCCTGGCAAGGGCTGGGGGTGGCTCCGAGTCCTTTTCCCAGAGCCCGGGGATGCTCTCTGCAGCCCCGCAGCTGCGGCGGGGGCTGCTGCCCGCCCCCCGCGCCCAGGAAGCGTGGGGGAACCTGCCGGCCGCGCCGGGCGGGGGGGGCTACGGGCGTCCCTTGCTCCCCGAGCTTTTTGAACACCTGAGGCAGGGTTAAGCTGGCAAACCCAGGCATTCATTGCCGTTCTGCAAAACTAAGGGTGAAAACCCCTGCAAAAAAAAATAAAATTAAATTAAAAAAAAGCAAACAAATAAACAAACAGACAAAAACCTGCAAGGAGGAAAACGTTGTAATCAAGGAGCAGAGATTTGGGGAATTGGGGGACGGGCGGGGGGAGAGTTCAGATCAAATGGGACGTAAATATAGCAGACAGCAGTAACTGCGTGTGATCAATAATCATTCCGTGTGCATTCCTCTACTCATTTAGCATCAGCTGGGACCGTGCAAATACTGCGACCGAGTACCCGACAAGGAAATCAGCTGAGCTGTGTGTTTAAACTATGCTTAATTATTAATATGAACAATTCTTTTCAATTAAATGTTTCGCTCAATCCCCTCATGTCGGCTTGTTTAGGAAGCGACATGTTTAGCTGCCAAAACGATAATCTGGGTGCAGACTTATTCTAGGGAATTTGATACGTCCATATAATATAATTCGTGAGATGAATTACTGTCTTTTCTCTTCTTGCTTCGTTCTAGCCAGCCGAGGCAACGAACAATTCTTGGTATTAATATTTATGATATTTTTTAAATGTCCAAAGGAAATTTGTCAGGGGGGTCCCTCGAAGCACAGGGGAAAATCCTATCTCGGGGAAGAGACGGGTCCTGGAAATATGAGTTTAAAAATAAAAAGCAGCTCGTATTTCCAGCACCAACTTCAGAATAAATTGATCGTGACTAATCTTTTTTTTTTTTTTTTCTTTTTCCTGCTACCGCTCGTAATCTCTTTTGCCGCGTCCTAGGCGGGTGCCTGTTGCCCTTTGGCGGGTCTGGCCACCTCCTTGCACCGTCCTTCCCTCGGGAAACTGCCTGCTCGCTGTGGTTGTGCTCTTCCCTTCTTCCTCTCCCCCCACGCCTTCCCCTAAATCAAACCCCTTGTGTCCTGCTGTAGAAAACTCTCCCTGAAACCTCGGACCCTGCCAAGCCCTTCTTTCCTTCC
>BJBW01004407.1:41442-54327 GCA_004320125.1 Scolopax mira
GCACTTCAGGTTTGGAAGAGCAAGGGGGAGTTGAGGGAATGAAAAGCCCTGGTTTTTCCGTATATACGGCAATCAGACCCTTTCAATGAGCCGTCATATTTGTCCTTAATTTCGACTTTCCCAAGCACTGCTCTCATATTCCACTGTTTGAAATGTAGGAAGATTTAGCATAATTTGGAGGTCAGATTTCTAAATAAGCCTGCTTTAAATAACAAGCCCACACGGGAGATTGTCAGTATCTCTATTTTGTATACAGTTTACACACTGGCACCGCTTTTTCAAACCCTATACGTGGGTTAAAACTCAATTTTACAACCCCCATTTATATGAGATGTAGGTTTGACATCTGTTTGCCAGAGTGTTTTGCACTTAGCCTAACACCCACTATTAAATGACAAAATTGTGGCAGGCTGTCAAAGCCAGCTGACTGACAGCTGCTCTACTTTACAAAAAAGCCCCATTCAAATATTTGCAGGGTTTGAAGCTTTCTGTAACGCTGCCGCCATTCTCCCCGTTATTTAGCATGTAAAATATAAGTCAAAGTTTTAAAGCTGCTTTCCAAAATGTTGCCTTTTTTTTTTTTTCCATATAAAAAGAGCGAGCGGCGGCTGCTGGCGGGGATCCAGCGCCAAACGCATTGGATGGGTATTTTCGCTGGGTCCCCGCGTTCCTCCTATCTGCACAAACCCGATAAAACTGTCATTTAGCAGCGTTTCTTAATATTGCAGCTAATTAGAGCCGGCGTGTTATTGAAGTGAGAGCAAAAATCCACTTAAAAGAGAGGGGAGGAAAAAGAAAAAAAAAAAAAAAAAGAGAGAGAGAGAGAAAGAGAAACAAAAAGAAGTTAACAATGTGTAATCACAGTAGTTGGTGATAATGCAAACTTTGAGTTTAGTACATAGTACCTGTCACCTTTCCAGGATGAATAAAGGAAAGTTATGAGCAGAATAAATTATGACCTCCTCAATAACACAGGCTGGAGACTCTCCTTTAAACCAGCGTATCCTCTTGAGAAGAAAAGTATTCTTTCATATCCAGGAGTCAGACCACTCATGGCTAACTTGAACATACCTCCAAAGTATCTCCATTTCTTCTGCCTCCAGAAGAACATGGAAGGAGGCACAACAGGGGAGGCAGAAGTGTTATAAGAGGGCCATGCAGAGCTCAACAACACCCACCAGCTATGAAGCTCCTCTCAGTCAACCATCCAGAAAAAAGCATAGCTTGCATAAAGTGCATGACTACTCCTTGCTCCCAGCAGCTTCCCACTTGCAGAATCACAGAATCATAGAATGGTTAGACTTTGAAGGTGCTTTAAAGATCATCCAGTTCCATCCCCCTGACATGGGCAGGGACACCTCCCACTAGACCAGGTTGCCCAAAGCCCCAGCCAGACAGACCTTGAACCCCTCCAGGGATGGGGCAGCCACAGCTTCTCTGGGCAACCTGGACCAGGGTCTCACCACACTCACAGTGAAAAATTTCTTCCTGAGATCTCGTCTAAATCTCCCCTCTTCCTGGGTAAAAGATCTCAAAGATTTCTGCGCTCTCCATCCAAGAGTCCCTGAGAAGTTTCTAAACCAGACATTGGCACAGATTATTACCCCTTTAACACAAACGTGTTGTGTATCACCCATTGAGGTTACACTTGCTCCTTGACAGCTAAAGCCACCCCTCCACTGGGACACCACACAGGCTCACCAGCTGACCTCATGCTCTTGGTGACAATCACATCCTACCTCTCTCCCAGAGGTGCTATAGCAGATGCTACCAAATGTTCTAGTACTAAGTAACAGAAGCACAATTTTTTTCATGGATCTATTTTTCATGGCTGATGAGATTCCTGAGAAGAAGGATTGTTGGAGATGCCTGAGAAGGACTGTCACGGTGTGCCTCAGTATAAAGCCCAATAACAGCCTGAGAACACAAGGACAGTACAGTTGAATCTGCTGTTCACTTACTTTCTACTCAAAACCAGGCAGCGGTAGGCTGAGATGAGGACTTATCATATTAATTAAAATTCTCTTATAGTTTCTTTTGATTTCCCCAACTGTCTGCAGCAATCTGTTGTCTTTTCTCTTAGTTTTATATAGTACGCTTTGGGAGGAAAGGACCTTATTTTTCTTCTGTGCTTTACCCAGCAAGGTCATAGTCCATGCCAAGTCTAGCATTTGAAACATTAACGGCACTTTTTTAGCATTTTTGTTCTGCTGCTGTACTATATTAGCAGAAAGTGAACTGTATAGACTTTATGGAAATGTGACATTAGAACAGAATCACTCGAAGGCATTTCAGCTACAATTAACATTTTTCACTCCTCAGAAAGAAAATAAAAATAGTTTCTAATTGAATCGCTTCACTGAATAAACACCGGATAAAACCAAGTGGGGAACTAGAAGACAAAAAAAATAAGGTTAACCACATGTCAGGGCTGGGTTTTTTCCCAGGCAGATTTGATCTGTGTGTTAGCAGTGTGGGTGCATGTGTGTGCAAGCGCTGCCACAATATATTTTTGCGCTCAGTAATAGGTACAGAACTGTCTCCAGGCATTCACCACACACAAAGTCGAGGAGGCAAAGCTGGGAATTCCTTCTTGCTTCCTCCCAGCCAGGGAACTCCAAAGATCCATGGGTTTCAAGGGCTGGTTGTGAATGTCAGTATAGACAATACACCTCAAAAAAGGTGGAAACCAAGAGCAGAGCAGTCTAAAGACTAAGTGAAACATGGGGTGCTCTTCTTTTCATAATGAAATATTCTGATTTTTCTTTTAGTTCAAGCCAAAACGCCATTCTAAAACATGGTTACATTACTTTACTCCTTCCTAAAATTTTAAGAACTATTTAAAATAAAATCAGTGTCCCACATGGTCTCAGTTTCTTCATTTCCCTGAGTTTTATGTTAGCCAAAACAAATCAGGAAAAAAAAATAATGAATTGACTCAAGAATTATTTCTATCTAGTTTTTTTCAGTGTATTCAGCTGACTGAAAAAAGCTATTTCCTTAGCGAATGTCTTCTCTTTGTGAGCTTCTAAATCAGTAATACAGGGCAGTTGCCTACTGCTGTGTGTCACACTCCAAAGGGATTTGTCTGATCTTTCTAAATTTTTGTGGGCAATTCTGTGAACTCCCTTGAGCTCCAGCTTTCACAAAAAGTGTCCTTTCCCTCTCAAAGTGTCCTTTACTTTGCTGTTACTTCACATCAAACACAGAAATCATTCCTATAGATCATTACAGCCATGAGGACCCCAAAGGCTCTGCCTCTTCTTTCACTGGACCAAATTCTTCTCCTACTCATAGACCAAACTGTTCTCACCTGAAGAAACTCATGTGAGAGTGTGTGAGTCTGCAACTGTAAAAGAGAACAGAGCTTGACTTCTTGGGCACGGCTGAGAAAGAAGTAGTTAAACTTCCAAGACATAGAAACTATGCAGGTCACTTGTGGAATGATTGAAAATCTTAATTATCACAGTGAGATAGTATTCAATTTACAGACTTTTATATGCCAGCATAAGAACATGTTCTGTGAAGGGAGTCAGTGAAAGTGGGCTACGTTTACACATAGTAATTTCAGTACTCTCCCAATTTCAAGAAAAATATATTCTTAGAAATATGTATATTATCCCCAAAACATTTCAGTCATGTGCCACCAAAGGAATGAAGATTTCAGTTGGGGAAGAAGCAGTAAGAGCAGCAAAATAACACAAACACACCACAATAAAAAAGAAAACCAGGGAAAACAGGAACACATTCTACCTCCACAGCAATGCTCTCCCAAGAGCAGTAACTTCTCCCTGGTTTCTTCCACCTCTGATCTCTACCCCTCAGGACATTCTTTTGCTTATTGTTTTCCTCTTTCTTTTGTCTTATAGTATCAGTTTGCTCCATACTTCAAATCTGACACACCAAGAATGGTTCCCATGGACATGAACAGCCACAGGTGACCTCAACAGAGTTACTACCTGTAGTAATCCCTGCTTCTGGGAGGACAGTTTGGTAGACTGAACAGAATCCAAATTGTTGGATTTTTAAATTTTCAGGTGTCTCCATAGCAAAACCAAAATGTAATAAAACCCCACTGGCCATAACACCAGGGAGTCCTTCGGTAACATCAACTTTTTCACAAATACACCATGTTCCTGTGATTAAAAGGAGATGCACCTTCCCTGGCACAGTGATACAGGGAACATCACAGCCTAATCCTGCATGGAGCCTTTGGAAAATGAGGGTCCTTTGAGAACCCAGTAGAGGCTTCAGGTCAGAAGATTTTTGTCTTTGACTTGTTCTGTAATGGCTCTTCCAACCTCGGGGGCTATCTCATTTTCATCTTATATATATCTTTAATAAAACCAGGAGATGAGAAAGACAGAAGCAACACATCTCAGTGGAATACAATTCAAATAAAGTCGTTAATAATAAATAATATATTTAGTATTTATACTGCTACTACTACCTAAGCCTGTGATTATGGGCAACACTGAGATAAATAGATAAAAGGAACAGAGGATAGCAGTGTGAATATTCGGATTTTAGATTTGCCACAAGGCACAATCAGGTATCTAAATAATAAATATCAGTGTAATTTCTTCAAGCCTGAATCAGCCAAGACATTAACCCTGAGAAGTCAAATTCTGAAATAGAAACGTAAACTTAACCTTGATTAAAGATGTAGCAGAACTCCCTGAGCAGAGCAGTTCCCATCCCGTGTGGACAGGCAGCTTTTTGTTTTTCAGACAATGGTTGGTAAAAGTCTTTATTCTGCCTTTTATTTTTAAATAGCGAATCTAGAGAATACATTTCTGTTCCCTGGTATTCTAAGGTATAAATGACATTTTCTTGGTCAACAAGAAGCTCTTCTGTTGAAAAAGAACATGTCAGTAATGTCAACGCAGACAATTTTCTAGGTAGAACTGCAATATAGCAGGTAACTGGAATTCAATGCAGCTGTTATATTTCTTGTTGCCAAGGTTTTAACGTCGCAGCAGCATCTGCTATCACCTTTCCAAATGATTTTTTTGAAGTGAAATTGGTACATTCATTTTATTTCATGACTTAGCAATTGCATCAAGGACAAATTATAGTTCACAGGGTTATATGAAGGTTTTGTCTGCACATCTAAGAGGATCTTAGGACTGCAGCCACACGATTACAGAGACACAAGTTATTCCAACAGTGGTCTAGTTCTAAATATTGTGTGTTTTCTACAAAATCCTGTTCAATTGCTACAAAAAATATAGAAAACACTAATATCCCCAGTACATGACATTAACTTTGATCAATACCATGTTTTGTGCTTTGGCTGACCCTTCCTTCTTTCCTTCCTTACAGGTGAACTAGGCAAAAGAAAGGGGGTGAAGTAGAGCAATTGGCCAATGGTACCAAGGCGCGTTGTTCAGATCAAGGGCATGGTGAACACTGATATTCTTCACAGAATCTATAAGTCATTAAAATTCCTATATCCTGTCCTTATAAGAAAAAAAGAACAGACAAAGGCACAACAGGAATCTATTCTCTTGACAGCGATTTAATAATAAAAGAAAATGTTCTGAGCCATTCTCATTACTGCTTGGGAACTTTAATCTTGCGGACTTAGTTTCTGTGCATGAAAACCTTCAGATCCCTTTATAAGCTACAGAAAGTGAAGGGAATACTTATAGTTTAATTATACACTTAAACATTTTGGAGAGTCAGACCCACTTTTGAATAGTGTTGTGATGTCTATGTATGTAAATGAAGGTCTTTTCAAGTAACACAAGGCACTGTCTCAACATACTGATAGTTTGTCACAGGACATTCATTTGTATTTTGTAGAGAATAGCAAATCTGAGAAGGAAAGAAATATTTTCCCATATTATATGTTCTCTCTACTGATAAGGTACTGATAATAGCTCGTGGAAAATGTCAGTCAGATTTTCTGTTGCTGTTTATTCATAAGTACATCAAATATAAGCCCCACATCATAGAGTCAAACCCTCTTCCATTCTTAAAGCAAAAATATGCAGATCATCAACCTGTTGTGGATTTGCTGCTCGCTTTGTCCTCTCTTTCAAATAGAACTTCATCTTAATGAAGTAGAGATGGAATTCACTCTGTAAATCACCAACTGACCAAAGGGATAGGAGGTAACAGAGCAAGAAATTAATTTTGCTTTTCTCCACTCTCTTCCATCAGCTATTTGGAAGTCTTCTGGATGACCTTTGGAAGCCTAGACAATTTAAGGAGAATTGGAGCTCCTGCGTATGGGAATCAATCAAAAGACTATTTGGGATGCAAGAGGCAACACTATCCCTCAGAAAAACATGGGTTTATTCTATAGGAAATGTGAAACAACTTTACAATCTAGTATTTTCTGTAACCCAACACAGAATCTAAGGCCATGTGGCATAGTTTTATATCACATTGTTAATTATTAAGAACTGTGATCTGTGTACAAGAGAATAAGCTTCAGAAAGGTACTGAGAATTGACTAGATTATAAATTGATTTAACTAACTAAAATACTGTTACATTCACTAAGCCTTCTAACTAATACTGGATAATAAACAGGCATTCATCTATTTTTCTTACACTGAAGATAAACAAAGAAAGAAACTCAAAACAAAATAAAATGACCTGCTTAGATGTTAACAGCTTGAACCATAAGCCCTGTTTTTAAGAAAATCATCGTTAGCTGCATATTTTATATGGTAATTGTACATAACCAGTTTATGAATAACAACAGCAGACTTTTTCCCTTCTGATTTCAGTGCCACTTGAGCTATGCAGATTTCAAAAAGCTTATGAATATAGAGACAAACAGAATTGTTCTGAACATCTGTAAGCAAAATATGAAAAGATGTTTCATACTGAATGAACATCCTGGCTTGTCTAATGCTGGCCAAAAATGGTGTATTTATGCATCAGGCTGAAGCACCAAAATAGCTCCAAATCCCTCACACACTCCAGAATGCCTTTTCAGATTATCATCTGTACAGTTGTCACCACGAAATGCAAAATTAATTTTCCAGCACAGTATTCAGAAGCATCAAAGTAACTCAATTATCTCTTAAACATCAATTTAGCAAGGCAATACCACGTCAGCTGAGGGGATAATCTTCAAACGACCACATCCGAACAGGGCAATGCTAATCTCACCCTTTCAAGCAGAATCCTGACTTTCCTACCTCCCCAAGGGAAGGGTGCATCATCCTGCTCTTCAAGGCTCTGAGGTTGGAGGTTTATCCTTAGAGAATTAAGTTTTCATGGAGAACCAACAAAGTGTTGTAATAGCACAGCCATCACTTGGGTGCTGGAAGAAAATTGGTGTCCCCTCACATAGTTTAATACTAAGTCTGCAGATCACTCTTCCAAGTGAAGTCCACCACATGAAGATCATGGCAGACGATGATTAGAACATCACAGAGGTGAAAACTGGGCCTGTATTCAATCACTTAAAGCAACACAACTCTTGAAATCACACAGTACATAACTGAAGTCTAGTATTTCATAAGAACTGTTCTTCCCAGTAAAAGCTACAGCAACTGGAAGCAGTCAAATGGCAGTATCTTAGGGGAGCTTGTGAGAGTTCTCTTTAAAGAGACTTCCAAAAAGTATGTTCAAAGATAAAAAAAATAAAAGCTACCAAAAAAAAATTCTGAATGAAATAGGGCTAGAGGAAGTTAAGTAGGAAAAATATAGTATGCAGAAACCAGTAAATTCTCCAACTGAGCTCAGCTGCCCAACTAGGGAAAAGAACTGTGTAGCACCTACACATCTCATTTAAGTTCACACAGACGAGGCTATGAAATATGTGCTTATGCTTCTGGATATCTCTGAGCAAAGAATCCTCCAGTGTCCGGCGTCTGGAGGCATACAAACACCCGTAATCCAAATTTGTAGAAAAACAAACACTAGAAAAATAACCTCAGCTATGTTTTTGCACTACAAATCTAACTTAAAAAACTATCAGGAATTAGATTTTGAACAATTTTTGCCTTTCTTCATTCTAGATTTCTTAGTATTTAATTACCATTTTTAATTTTGCTCACTACCAATAAAATACAACACATAAAGTAGCTACAAAAAGCTTTCAAAGTATCTCGATCACACGTAAAGCTCACAATACTATGGAGTTATTCTGGAATTTAAAACCAGACAATACTGCACAAAATTGAAAGAAATTGTACCTTTTTTTTCTACTTTCTTGGTCACACCATCTTGTCCTGTATTTGTATCTCCCCTTGGCCAACAGCCAGCACTCAGACTCTTTGGAAAAACACTCAACAGTCTGTCATAACTACCATGGACATACTGGAACTGCGAGTGCATTGGGAAGGAGAAATTGTGCTGCACATCCCTATTCTATATAAAAAATCTAATTATTTAATACTGAGACCATTCAACAGAGTAGACAATAAATACCAGATAGGTCTCGGACCATATATCTTTATAAAAATTACAGGTAGTGCAGGGAAATGATGAAAGTACAAAAATATGAGACTGGAGAACTACTAAGAAGTATTGGATCATTTGGATAAATAGGACATCCACTTTTTTGGATGTCTGCAGCACTTCTACACAGTTGCTGTAGTGTCCATTATCTGTTGGTGCCCTGAACTTTTTACACTCTTTCTATCAAGCCTACGTGACAGATTGTCAGGGAGAACAGCGTATCAACTTCAGCGTTTGGCATAAAAAGTGTTAAAAAGGAAATAAACCAAAAGAAAACCTCCAAGCTGTTCTCCACCAGCCAGTACAGGAAAGCAAGAATTTGCTTTAACAGCAACATTAGTAAGTTGGCTGCCAGTGGTTCTATGTTTTAGATCACAGAAAGAAACTACATTGGGTTATTAGAAGGATTAGTATAAGAGTGCAATGAAAAATAAATGCAAGGGTTTGGCGTGGAAATGATAGGATGTCGTGCATTGATCTGTATAAAAATTTAACAAATTATAAATAATAACGTAAATGAGAAATTTAGATTTCTCCACACAACCTCTTGGTTAAATGAGAAAATGAAGAATTACTGTGTGATTTCTGATTTTTGTTCATACTCAGACAAAAGTAAAATCCAAACTTTTTCTAGATAAGCATTTTCTAAGGAACACGTTTACATGATTTGAAACAGAATTCATTTCTGAAGAAATTATTTTTTCTTTTTCCTCAGAATATTTGTACATACATTAACTCATTAATGATTAGGAGGTAACAATGGGATGGGCACACCATAGGTTTCATTGCAGTTTAGGACGTAAGGCCAATACCAGGGTTGACCAAAACCTGGTCTTTAGTCACTGCAGTCACTCATTTTATTCCTTAATGTCCCTCATAATCTGAGAGGATTCTACTCACAATCCTTAAAAACCAAAGAGAGGCACTTACCTGAACAGACCTCTTTGTAGGTAGGATTTGGAGTATGCCCTCCTGCGTAACCCACTTGAGTGGAGTAGACTCCCTTCTGCCTCCAAAACTTCCTCTCGGCTCCCCAGAAACAGCCCATACCTGAATATTGCACAAAATACATATTGTCATGTCAAAATCTGCTCAATACTAAATCAGTCATTCGCATATTAACTGATACTATCCATGGTGGAAGCAACATCTATGACCAGTACACACTGGTCAAATGTTTCCCAAGATTATGCACAGAGTAATATTCTGCATCAGAGCACAACTCAAATAAAGCTTTATTTATGCTTCTGAACATTAACATCCCACAGAGGAGAAACCCTACAAAGGTTCAAAGGCCCAAACAAGGAGAATTCTCATTCACATTAAAAAAAAGTAACTTAAAAGGCAATTGCACTATTTGTACAGCACCATTTTTACTTCAGTTGATTAGCAAGCTGTCAAAACACAACAATTTGTATTAATGGCAAACAGTTATTTAATTTTCTGCTTTCAGGCATGTGCCATCTTTAAAGGTGGCAGTAATAATGTATTAAATTATGTGGTATACAAGAGGAAAAATGCTTTCATTTAACAATTTATGCATGCAGGTATGTGATGCTCAGAAAAAATGTCAGTAGTAGTTATTCTCCCACGTGGCCAGTCATCAAAGGACACCAGACTGTCGCCAGGTGTGAATTAAGAAAACTCTCCTGGCAACAGGAATCGAGGGTGAAAGCCAAGGGAAAGGAACAAACCAGACTAACAATCTTAATTCTCCAATAGCTTAAATAGTAAAGAAACATTAGCTACAATTGGAGGACTCTCTAAAGCTGAAATATGTCATGTACATTCTAGTAATGTTTAGTTTATCTCTGGCTATAAGCAACATATTTTCTCTTTCTATGATAATATACTTTTATTATTTCCTCACTAAAATGTTTGAAATAAAAGGCAGTAAAAATAAGCTAAATATTAAATACACTTAGAAATCAATGATCCATGATGTGTTTTTGGGTTTTCTATTGATAACACTGCTGATATGACAGGTTAAAAAATTACAGATATGTTCCTTCAAAGTACAACTAGAACAAAGCAGTCCCTTCCATCAACTATGAAGGCTCACAAACACACCTCTTTTCTTTGAAACTTCAGAGATTAACTTCAAACTAAAGTTATAACGGACCAAAAATTATAGAAGTAATGACCCAGATTTCTCCTTCTACTCCAGGTAATAGGACTAGGCTACCCTCCATAGACTAGGAGGGTAGCCTGCTCCTGGAGACCATGGCAAGAGGCATTTCCCAAGTTCAGATAAAGGCCCAACTTCAAATATAAAGTAGAAATGCTCATTCTTTTCCTATATATTTCAAGAATTTTAATGCTCAATAATTCCCTATCTGCACTGTCTGAAATTACTGATCATCAGGGTAGCAGTCATGCACTCTCCTTGATCAATAACTATTCTTTAGGATTCTCTCCTCAAAAGCCCTCTCTGACCTGTTGAGTTGACCTGGTGACCTACATCCTCATCAGGGTTTCTTTCACTTTCTCTTTCTCTTCTTCCAGTTTATGTCTGAATTCATTCTGCTCTCCTTTCTCTGTGAGACAGACATTTTATTCTCTTGGTGAACCCTATTATTCTTTCTCAAGTATCTGGCACCTTGCACAAGCCATAAATCCTCACATCCATGAGAACAGACAAAATCAAAATCTTAGTCATAATAAAACAACTTGGTAGTAAAGGGACATCATTTACAACAACACAAGACTAAATTTCTTTCCCCAGTATTAACACATTCAGTGGTTGATGTTTGTTATTCTGCCAAAGTGGTGTCACGTTCTACAGAGAAATTGTCACAAGGAGCAAAACAATAACCCCCCCCCACCCCCCATAATATTCCAGATTTAAGACACATCAGCTCATGCAAAGCCTGCTCTTCGGAGAACTGGTGGCCGTGAGCCAAGTTTAACAGGAACAATGATTACTAAAGTAGGGAAATTACTAAAACAGGGATCTGATCAATGCTTATAAATACTTAAAGGGTGGGTGTCAAGAGGATAGGACCAGTCTTTTTTCAGTGTTGCCCAGTGACAGGACAAGAAGAAATTGGCACAAAGGTGTACATAAGAAGTTCCACCTAAACATGAGGAGGAACATCTTCACTTTGAGGGTAGCAGAGCCCTGGAAAAGGCTGCCCAGGGAGGAGGTGGAGTCTCCGTCTCTGGAGACATTCAAAACCCACCTGGACAAGTTCTTGTGGGACCTGCTCTGGGTGGCCCTGCTTTGGCAGGGGGTTGGACTGGATGATCTCCAGAGGTCCCTTCCAACCCCATATCACTCTAGGAATCTGTCATTCTGTGAAATAATCTCAGTTCAAGACTTCACATGCTCTCGTAGTACATAAAAGTTTACTTTGGCTATTGATTAGTAGTCTAGTAAGAAAACTGAAGAAATAATTAAATAAATCTCAGAAGAAAAAATACAGTAGGAAAAGAAACATAAAAGCAAAATAAGCCACCAATATTATAATTTGAAAATAGAAAACATGAATGTGATTTTAAACTACTCAGGAAATAATTTGCATAATCCTCAGTATTGATGAAGTGAGTGTGGCTGTAGAATTAGATCGAGCTTGCGGAGGCATTCCGAAGAGAAAAAAGAAAAAAAGGAAATAGGGGGAAACATAGTCACGTTCCCAGAAAAAGTATTATTTGAACATAATGGATATTGCAGAAGAGTGTTTAAGCAGTGAAGATATTTGTCACTTTTTAATTGCTAATTTGTAAAACAAAAACTATTCTTCTAGTGATGGGTTTTGACTGACTCTTAATTGGAATTTCAAAAGGTATTTAAAGATTTTTTATTTTTTTTTGCTTTGCAACTTCAAACCCAAACAGATTCAAATGGCAATCTTTAAAGGTTCATTCATCTTTATAAATAATATTAAACATACAATTTGGGAATAAACACTAGCACCCCTATTCCTTTCTAGCATCAGCATCCATTTTCTCAAACTATTCTCTTTAGAAGTCCATACACATATATATTATCTGAGCAACTCTTTTTGTACACAGCCTTATGCTCAGCCAAGGAACATGTGTTTCCATAGGCAACCCAGATCATTTGCATATTTCTAAAAAAACTGAAGTATTTTTGTGAAATAATGAAAGCAAAGCGTCACCCTGGTAGGAGAGATCACATTGTAAAAGATAATCTGTAATAATTTTGAAATATTCAGAGAGAAACTGAGCAGAATTGACCCCCAGGTGTTTACTTTCTGGTGAGATGAAGAGCTTTAAAGATTGCATTAACCATATTGACTTGGTGTCCATCGACTGTAACAGGAACTTACACATTCAGGGACTAATTTAATTGCCTAAATGGAGCTATCCAGGGTCACTTGGATACCTTAGGATATCATAGAATCATAGAATCATTTGAGTTGGAAGGGACCTTAAAGATCATCAAGTTCCAACCACCCGTGCCCTGGGCAGGGACACCTCCCACCAGACCAGGTTG
>BJBW01004407.1:54402-83378 GCA_004320125.1 Scolopax mira
TTCTTTCTGGTGTCTAATCTAAATCTTCCCTCTTCCAATTTAAAACCTTGTCCTGGCGCTACCCTTCCTCGTAAATAGTCCCTCCCCAGCTCTCCTGTAGCTCCCTTCAGATATTGAAAAGCTCTTATAAGGTCTCCCCAGAGCCTTCTCTTCTCCAGGCTGAACAACACCAGCTCTCTCAAACTGTCCTCACAGAAGAAGGGGCTCCATCCCTCTTATCATCCCCATGACCCTCCTCTGGACCCGTCCCAACAGATCCATGTCCTTCCTGTGTTGAGGACTCCAAAGCTGGACACAGTGCTCCAGGTGGGGTCTCACAAGTTTGCAGAACAGAAGGGTAGAATAACTTCCCGAGACCTGTTGGCCACACTTCTCTTGATGCATCCACACCACCTATATCTACACAAGGCTGAC
The DNA here is from genome assembly GCA_004320125.1 of Scolopax mira. Lineage (NCBI taxonomy): Eukaryota > Metazoa > Chordata > Aves > Charadriiformes > Scolopacidae > Scolopax > Scolopax mira. The sequence continues at coordinate 54,817 of BJBW01004407.1, forward strand.
TTTGACACAGGACTCGGGAGAGACGTGTGCCTCTCTCAAAAGGCATCCTGACACCAGGGAAAATGCTTCTGGACCTCTCAAATGTAGCTGTTGGCATATTTTAAGGCAAGAGAAACAAATCCATACACCAGATGTAGACATAATATAAACATGAACATCTTTGAATCTGTAGTTGAATCAAATCTCCCAAAACGTAGTGATTTGTGGTGTCTGAAAGTTGCCTATTTCTCTCCCACAACTATAAAGAGCATGACTAGCTCAGATGCAGAAGTCTATGCTACAGCATAAACTAGATGAATAATAAGCAAAGTTACTAATTAAAAAGTTATCTATCCTCATAATAATGTTTATTTTGTGTAGTGCATGGAACAGCCATCATGCAGAACCAAAAAAAACAGATTGGAAAACTTGTTTGAAATTTATGCAATATTCAAGATGGTCTCTACTCTGCAGGAAACGGCGTGGTCCTGCAGAGGGAACGTTACTCCCCTTCCTTCTGATCCCCTTCTCCAACGTCCATTCCTATCACATCTTCGAATAACACACAGTTTCCACAAAGGTTCCCTCATGTAAATTCTTATTTATGATTCCGTTATGCAAATCAGCACAAGCAGCACATTTGCATCAGAAGGGCATTCCTGCTCCAAACTAAAACCTCACAAGATGCACCCGTTCTGCACTAATTAAAGTCTATTGAGTTCTGAGCTCCAGAGCTGCTAAAGGAGGCTGATGCTTCGGGGACTCTTTCCACTTAAAGAAACTCACAGTATTGTTTTTATATATGAGCTAATTTTCACATTTTCTCCAAAACTTGTACGCATAGGTGTTATTTTATTTTGTAGAGCATTTTTTTATAATGCCTTTGTCCTTTACCTTTGTGGTACATCCTTCTCCACTGGGTATCAGGTGCACCACAACCTGACTTCTGCCTTCCTACCCAACGACCTTTCACTCCTGCCAGCTTTATTTCGGAACGTTCTTTCTCTCCTGCCCTCCCAACAGGACATCCAGAAGACTTTTCTCTTTTTTTTTGTCACATTCTGAAGAATGAATGCATTATTTCAGTGGCGTGCCAAGCCTTTCCTGGCCCCCAGCCCACAATCCCTACACCCACACTTCGAGGCACTTTTCCATGCAGCAGATTAAGACGCTGTTCCCGCGCCAGGTTGATAGCGACGCTTCACTGCAAAGGATGAGGCTCCTGCTCCTCCTTCTGTTAACAGGATTTTCGTATTCATGATGCCACTAAGTAGGGGGAAATGTCAGTTTTTAAATATATATACTCAGAAAAAATAAAACGTGCTGGTAGGCTGAGAGAACAAAGAGCAACATGCCCTGGAAACCTCTTCCCTAACCCCAGATCACAGCAAGTAGTGGGAGAGGATCCCTCCAAAGCTCGGGAGCGCACTAGACAGACAGAGGAGACCAGCTCTTGTGCCAGCTTATGTTCTGAAACCCTAAAAGCAACGATTCTGCCAGCTGCTCAAATGCTACGGTCCCCAGCCAAAAGGAGCTGGGGGCACAGGCTGCTCCTATACATTGAGGCAGTAAAGGACAGCCAAGAGAACATCCCACCGGCCTACCTCCATGCAGCTCGCTGGAGCCAGCATCTCTCCAGGAGCTGAAGACACAGCTGCCAGTATCCCCGCTTCTCTTGGCCGGGGTAGGACTTGGCCCAAATTTTGAACACGATTGATTTAGTTACCTCTATAAAATCTGGAGAAGGAAATGCTCAGCTGCTTTGAACTGAAATGATTTTTTTTTTTTTTTCCCCCAGTTGGAAGGAATAAATGGAACCTCAGCAAGTTATATACCTATATAATAATGCTTATTTCCACCAAATACTGTGATTGGCATTTTTCTCTTTAAAAATTTGTGTAGAGCAGTTGGTACAGCTGATTGATTGAAGTCGGTCCAAGTACTGATATTTCTAAGTACTGAGCCAAAGAGATATTTCTGCTGTGTGCTCTGAAGCTGTGGGGACCATTCAGCTTTGGTACTTCACAGGTTGAAGGGGAGTACCTTGGCTTCTCCATGAAAGGTCAGATTGACACCTTGGGAGGCACCATCGTGTTGCCTCTCCCAAAGAGAAGATGGGCAAGCGGTCAACAAGGAAGCTGTGATGGGACCCAGCAGAGTCCCAGTTTGGACAATAAGGAGATCAGGATGTCCTGGCAACCCAGGAGAACACCCAGCCTGCATCTAGTTTATACACAGTGGTTGTACACCTGGTTTCAATAATTTTTCTTTATTTTATGGAACTTGATAGCACCAGACTTCCAGAAAGTTACGTTTTGTTCTCTACAGGGAAATATGCCAGTCCCTTTGGCTTCATCGTGATCGGGAGCACAAATCCAAAATAGACCTGGATCTCACAATCACATGTGAAATGAGTGAGCACAGCTTGGGTGAACACTTTCCTGCTGCTTTTGCACTTACACAGCAGTAAATAAGGGCCTGAAAATCTAAAGTGATTGAAGCCATGTCCTCATAGGCACAAAGAAAAAAATGCAGCATGAATTACCCCAGAGTCTTTTTTCTGAATTTTTTCAAATTCCGGTGGAGAATCTGGAAAAAAATCCAGATTCAGACTGAAATGCAATATTGTCTTTTACATAACATTGTAATATGTAGAGTGCTTTGGTGAGCCATCTGGATGCATATAGGATTAATGTTATCAATCAGGATTTAAAGTAAAATTGTATTATTGATGTCTTCAGGGGTTTTAACATGCAGCAACCACCGAATATTTGAGCAATCACAGAATATTTGAGATCACTAGAAAACAATCAACTAAGAAATGGTTGGGAGGAGTATAAAAAAACCTAAAATGGAGAACAAGCTCAGCTGAAAGAAATAAAACTCCCAATGACAGATGGCATTAAGCGGATGATCTTCCTAGATAAGCGTTGGCTCTAATGCTACAACAGGGTTGATAAATATGTTGAACAGCTTGCCTGGGGCAAGTCAAACAAAGCCCTCGGCAAGAAATTTAAAATGCAGTTTGCCTAACAGAGCAACTAAAGAGGAATTTCTTGGCTCACCATTTTGCCAAGATGTGTTCTGTTCACACTGCATGAATTCCCAGCGAAACTGTTGGGTTTGCTTCTTTTTCCATAGGAGAAGCAGAAGCCTCATGTTCACTCAAATTAACAAATGCCCAGGCAATTCGTTTCTGCCTGTGCAGTGACATTCGAAGTGCGTGTGGGCACATGTTTGTATGTATGTTTGTATAAAATCTGCACAACAGATTAGAATTATTGTAAAAGGAAAAGCAGACAATCATAATAGAAAAGGAATATTTTACTGTCAAGAGAAAAACTGCCATGTTTTTAGCACAAAAAATATGCATAACATGTCAGAAGTATAAGTACGACTTTTGAAAAACCCTATCAAACAACAGCACTCAAACTGGGAAAAGCACTAGAGAGATAGAGAGATAGAAAATGACTCTTAAAATGTGTTTATTCAATCCATCATAAAAGCATGTTACAAGTTATAAATAATACAAAATCCACAGGATTTAAATAAATCTGAAGCCAGTATCAAGAATGTTAATAAGGCACAAACCACAGTTGCTCTAAACTTGACAATTATAATACGAGAGGTTTCAGATATTCCTATTTAAATGCAATTTTGATCTTAACCAGCAGAGAGCAGGGATATCCACAAGTCAGTGTACTGAAATACTTTCAAAGATGGCCTTATTCCCTGCCTCAGTAATCTTTCCCCACCCAGTAAGCAGGAATATTTAAACCATTTTTATCCTGATTGTCAACAAAACTGTTCTCTGGTGAGTCCATATGATAAAAAAATTCCATCACTAAAATTTTCTCGCCTCTAATTCCCAGAACCTGGAAGATACAGCTCACTCAAAAAATCATTTATGCTGATCTGAAAGGCTGTCATCACACACTGGAAGGAGAATATGTAAAAGCAGCAGAGGCCAAAGTTCCTGACCTTCGAGAGATGCACCACATTGTCCCTCTATCTGTGATACCCACCTCCACCTGGCAAAACTGGGAGGACAACTCTGCAATACAACTTCCACCTTGGAGCTGCACCTGAACCGTTCAGAAGTTCATCTTGGGTCTAAAGAATCAGAACTAACATTGGGATCATTCCTAAAAGTGAATAGAAGAGAAGTAGATCTCCGGAGAGTGAAGAAAACCAATCATTGCTCCAGATTTGCCTTTTTCCATAGTCTTGGGGTACAGGCTATATTTCTAATCACTCCTCTGCATCTATTTGTTCTGCATTAATCACACTCAGCATTTTCTTAATTGGGAGAGACAGGTTAAAAGGAGCTGGAAGTTGTGCAAGGTTCATCAGGCCCAAACATATATACACAATTATCCAGACTTTACTTCCTTGCTCCCAAACGGACCCCAGTGTGGGGATACACCACAGGAGGAAGCCCAGCAGCAAACGTTTGGGTCTAAGGAGCCAGATTTTCAGCCACCTCTAGAAAGCTAATACTTAAATAGTAATTCACATGTATTTAGCTCCTTTCATCCAAAACCATCAAAGCATTTTGCACACAATAATTAAGCCTCACGTGAACCATAATTTATGAATTATTACTTTAAGTACTCTGCAAGTGAGGTATGAGTGGTCCCAAAGCAAAGCAAAGAATCACCTTTAGAAAAATACCCAAGGATCCTAACTATCAGGTCTTTGTTTAAAATACCTCTTTTTTATGCTGTGACTATTGGGTGATAGAAACATCACTTGATAAAAATATGTATTTTCCTTTTTCCTTCCCATATTTGGTTGGTTTGTATTCTTCAGTATAACTTTGAAGAGATAAAATTTAGCAACTTTCATCTTATTTGTCTTCTTTCAGTGGAACATAGCTGCACTATAGTAATGTGGAAAACATGACAAAATAAAGCACTGCTTCCAAAAATATGCAAAATATATCGGAGCATCGTGATTGCTTGAACAAGCTGAGCCAGAGATACCAACTGGTGATCCTGATATTTGTTAGCTTGAGGACAGAGCCAGTCAAGATTAGGCACAGGAGAAATCAAAGAAGTTTAGCAATAAATAAGTAATTCATCCAAAGAATTTTTCAATGTCTCACTCTTAAAGATTTCCATCTTATAAATATTTATTTTGTTCTTTTTCAAGTTTCATTCATGAAATGGAACTAATTTTGTTTACTTGGCATTGTCTAAGTAATCGAGTCCATCCTAGGAATGGATGGGGATTCCTATGTAGGGAATTGTAGGACTGGGGAAAACGAGATGATAAGAAAAGTTCGGGAATTCAATTCTGAATGCAGACTTTCTCTCTGATACTTGTTTCTATCATTAGTGGTATTGCTATTTTCAAAACTACAGCTCATAAAAGCCTTCGTCACAGATTAGAATTCCATTGTGCTGGGTTCTGGGTAAAAATGCAGAAGAAACCAGCAACCTCTCCAAAGGTTTAGTTCTCTATTTACAGGGCCATTCATACCGGTACATTCCATAAACATGAACTGCCACAAATTGTACAATTCAGGAATTGGAATCCAATAAAGACATGTTTCCTTTCATGTCGGGGAATTTGGGAATGCAACTGAGTGAATGCTCATGGCTGGGAACAATTGAACATCATTTTCCATGAACAAGTGAATCACAGACAAAGCAATATTGCACCAAAATTGGATATGACCTGCAGAAAAAGAAGTTCACAAAGTAAGAATAAACAGTCCTCAAGTGCAAAATATTTGGACTGAAATTGCATATCTTTCATGTCTAATCAATTAAAGAGGAGTCTTAAGAAGTACTATAGGGACCTGATGGTTCTTGGCCACAAAGAAGATGACTGAAGTGTCCCAAGGACACAGAAAAAAATGCCAGGTTTTATGGTCAAGATTCTGACTCCTTTAACTATTTATTCTTTTTACTTTCCCTTACAAATTCAACTATTGTATCAATCAAAATGTGGTGAGTAGGAATAAAAGCATCAGAAGCTTTTTGCACACCTCTGAATTGTCCAAAAATGGAACCAAATCTTAGTCTGAATACACACAGAGGAATATTCAAGGATACAGTCAATAAAGAGTAAATTATGCCAGCTTGTGCACAGATGAATTCAGTCAAGCCACTTTTCTATCTCCTTTGAAGAAGGGAGTAGTTTCTTAATATATTACCTTTCCCAAGTCTGTTAGGGATAAAAAGAACCTCTGGCACAATAATATGTGAAAGAGATTGAGACAGAGCTACACAGTCCTATCATCAACCTGATTATTTGCTTCATTGCAAAGCATCACATCTTTAGTTCAGTCATTGATTCGAGGCTTTCAAATCATTTTGTGATCTTCCTTTGCTCTGAGCATTCCAACACTGTGCAGAGATTCATTTTAGATCATCCTCGGTCATTTGACACACTTTAGTGCTCTGCTACTCAAGTAGAACTTGATGTACACATAAAATAAGAGATGTCATCAGTGCTGTGTAATCCATTTGATTCTCTTGAAACTGTATCTTTCATATAAATTCATCTCTGCAATAATAGCGAAGCCTTACCCTTGTCTTCTGAAAATCTCTGTAATCTCTCAGCAACCTCAGGGAGCTTGAAATACACAGAAGCAAACCAAAATATATTCTACTATTATACAAGCAAAGCACCACAAACATTTTGTTACCAGCAAAATAAGCATCACTTTTAGGGTTATGCTGGAGAAAATAATAACTTGTTTACAAAGTTTGTTTACTGCAAGGAATAGAAAACTTGCCTTTTCTTTCCTTCTTTGAGAAGTATTGCTGAGTTAAATTAACTGCCACAGACACATGCAGAAAAAGTAATCTTGCATTACTTATTTTATTTATTACCTTAGATTTTAGACAACAATAGAAAGCTGAAGGCACCCTGACAATTATTTAAACTTGCAAACTATAATTCCTCAGAAGTAAAAAATAATTACATCCAAATAACAAGGCAATTCACCAAGCAGCCTTTAGTCCTCCTTTCCCCAGCTCCACAGAAACATACCCTTAACCCTTTTCCAATAAAAGCTCAAACTAATAAATGCCTTCTAAGTCTACCAAGAAGATCATTAAAATTAATCTATTTTGAACCACCAACTGTCCTTAGTGGAAATACAGAATTTCTAAGACTTACTTTCTCATCTATTAGTAGCCAACAAAATTGTGGTACATTCTCACTTGCAAAAGAGAATAACTCTTTCCTATCCACCCCCCAAAATGACAATTACTCAAGAAAATACCAGAGAAGATTGTTACGGAAAAACTAATTTATATCCAGAGGAACAGGCAGAGGCCAAATAGATATATGGTTAGTCATTTGCCATTTATGCACCACTTGACGTTGCACTCATTCCCCAAAATCATGGTATGTCACTCTTGAAAATAAAGTAACTCTAATAACTGCTGAGGCAGAGTGTCTGCACTGCATTGAGGACTCGGCAAAGGAATTGCCATTACGCACAGCAAAGTCCATGACCTTCTCACTCTCCAACCCCCTGGTTTTCTTAGACGTCCTCTCAATGACCCGTGCTCCCTGGCTGTGGTTGGCAGAATGTTAAGCTGGAGGACATCACGAGGCACACGGCCTCTGGTGGGTTTAACGGCTGGAGTAGCATCCTTTTCTTAAATAAATAGCCTCTCTGTCCTTGAAACTGGCTGTTGGTAGAGCCTCATAATGGCCTGTAGACGTATGCACCGTTATTCACTAAAGAAGCACCACGGCTGCTGCACAACAGCCAGCAAAGGTGGAAATTCCCATCTTTACCATAAAGCTGGATGTGGCCATGGCACAGCAACTTTTTGAACAAGGAAAGATATCCTTAGTTTTGTAGGCATCAGAATTTTCCTCTTTCTTTACAGTTTTTGAATCAGCAATAAGAAATAAATAAAAGGAATGCAATTATTTGTGTCGAGTCAATAAGTCTGTTAAAGCAACAAAACCTCCACAAGACTACAAACATCTTTGTTTTACCCTTGGTTTTGGTCTACAGCATCATACAGCATAAATAACTGTAGTCTGGAACAAATACCTGGAGGGGACCTAGGTCAGTTTTAAAATGAGGTAAGCGGCAATATATTTAAATGAAGAACAAAAAAATGCAAGTATAAATATACCTTATAAAAATTAGATTTTGGCCCTGCCACATGCACCAGGGAATTGGTGACCTATTCAAAAGTGAGAGAGGTGAAGATGACACCACCACATTCAACCACATCACAGTCTCCATCCCAGAAGAACGAGTCAATAAAAGGCTGGATGGTTCTTCGCCTGCGTCTGCAGCGAGGCTCCATGTTCTACCTTTTTGGATACACAGAAAGACACCTCACCCTTTCTGCAGCCTCCAGACTGTACCTAATTGCAAACACATTCCAGCGTTTCACTCAAGTTAGAGCCTTTTGACTTGAACGCGCGACTGCTGCTACATAATTCATAACATGATTCTCAATAATTTTCAGTCAAGGTTCAAGCAGAAATGTGTCACACCAGGATTATATTATTTATGAGCATAATGTTGGATTTAAGCCAATGACACACCAATAAATTTTATCTCAAAGCCTGACATATTGCATGCTGTTTTCCCTGGCTCACAAACAAATAACTACGGCTGTTTCAAAATTACTTACAGTTCAACTCAAATCAGAATTTTTTTTTTGTGATTAATTCATATCTTGCTTGAAAAACCAATCCTATTATTTCTTTCTTGTAGATGTTGAAGGGTGTTTTTTCCTTCATTTCTAAATGTCCTGCACAGAGAGCAAAGTGGGGTGGCATTCAAGAAGAAAAATCTGGAACAAAATGCTGTCTGTGTCTCTTTAAGTGTGGTGTTTTCACTCTCTTCTAAGGACAAAAGATTTGTGTGTGTTCCCCAGAAAAAGCAGAGCCTGTACTTGCCAGAATAGATTGCAATTGAAAATGGTATAATAATGTGAACAATCTCCTAAAAAGAAGAGCAAACAGTGTACCTGGCAGATACTGGGTTGCAGGTGGTTCTGTGAGAAACACTCCAGAAGCAATTCTTCTCTAACACTTGAAATAGAGACCATTAGGTCAAGTTTCTACACACAACTTGGACAACTGCATGTAGATTTCAAATTTAAATATACAAATAGGTGTTTGCTCGTGACAAAAGCTGTCCCAGCTCCCATGAGGGTCAGTGGGGATCCAGGGTTCAGTATCGATGCATAAATACTGAGATTAGTTTCTGAGCAATTCTGCACAAGACTGGTATAAGAGGGGCACGTATGCCAAAAGGTAGACCCATGACTTTGGAAGCTGGAGATCAAGGACAATTTCACATACATGTTACACTTACAGATTTAGGTATCTTTTTATGTACATTGAATCCCTAAACACAGGTATCTCGTATCATTTGGGATGTCCTAGATAAACCTATCTGGCTTAAATCTCCTGGTTGAGAAGAGCACAGATCTCCTATGATCCCTGTCTCATCCCTGTCAACCCCCTGTGGACATCTCAAATGCCCTAGGACACCTCAAATGGCATAAAACATTTTCAACATATTTATGCAAATGAATCAATTCCCCCTAGTCTAAGATAGTGGTTTAGACAGCATTTGACAGAACAAGGCACCTACAGAGGGTGATGTGTGATGCCCTTGTGAACTGACCTCCAAATGTGTTTTCTCTGACTAGGGAGAAATTCTTGAAGATGACCTTAGATTACACACCTAAAATCTATTGAGGTTAATTCCAGCCCGATGAGTTGAAAGCACCAATGAGATCAATATAAAGATTCCGGTGTACTCCCCCAAGCTTCAGGAGTGTTTCTGAGTAAGCATTTTAGAAGTAGCTGAAGATTTTTGTATCTTCGATTTTAAGCAAGATACCTAATGATATCTTTTTTGAGATCGCCAATAACTTCATTAGGTGAGAAAAACTCCTGAAAATCAGGAAAATCACTTTAAATTACCTCAAATTGAATAACGCAACAGCAAGTAATCCATATTTTTTAATATAGGACTCTATTTGCTCAGTCTCACATCCCCAGTTCTAATATTGTCAGTCTGTGACAGCAGGGTTGTAAAGATAAATTCATTAGGATCTGTAAGATGCACTGACAATACTTTGTGAATGTCACAGTATGTCTAAAATTATCAAAACAACACAATGTTATCCTTCCAAAAACCTTCTCATATTATTTTTTTCTCTGCTGCTGTAACTGCTGACAATTAGCATCACGTTTTTCATGGCTGAATAGAATCAATCATCCCCGTTCTCTATGTTTTATGCTATGTCATCATGCTCTGTGCTTTATTAACAGGAATCAAAGGATAAATGCTGATGGTAAATGTGTGTGTGTGTGTATCATATATCCCAGCACATAAACACACACGCGGGCGCACACATATATCTCCCACAAAGCAGCATAAATCTGATGAGGGCAGCCTCTAGTCATTAACAGGATAATTTACTTCTATTTCAAACTTAAACCAACTCAGAATGATGCCAAGCATATGTTCATCCTAGTCACTGATATAGCCCTATTTATCATTGGCAAGAAATTGCTTCTCTGCAAGACTTTTGCACTGCTAAAGTAATCTAGGGGCTTTTGCTGGCTTTTTGCATAGAAAATAAACTGTATGTTAGAGACAATTCCTGCCTTTGGAGAACACTGAGCCTTAACCCAAACCCTGTGAAAATTAACTATGTCTCTTCTACTCCTTTCAGTGGGAAAGTCCCCGAAACATAATTAAATGGCTGTTTTAAGGCGAACATTGTTGATTGAAAAGCTGCGATATGATTTACTTTTAAAAACCTCCAGATCTTCACTAATGTGCAATACGTGCTCTAAGTGGAAATCCACACAAAGCTAAAGTCTTCATTACCTCAAGAAAGCTAAATTAACATAAACAAGTCCCTGATGGAGAAGGACAGATATTGTGTTTGAAGGCCACATTACTTTTGTTTTCAGAAGCGAAAAGAAAAAGAGATGTGGATCCTTTGAAATAAAAAAAAAAAAAATATAAAAAAAAACATTATGAAGGGTTGTGCTGATCAAGGACAGCTTTCACTTTGCATTAGGGATATTTTATTGGCCCTTATTAGTGTTTATAAATGTCAGGAAATGTCCTTGGCAAAGAGCAAGCAGACTGTAGCATTTTGTGTTTATCTGGGTCTGTCTCACATAGTGCTCTGCAACAGGCAGACGCACAACGATACCAAATCAGATCACCAGCATTTAATACATAATGCCATGATATAATAAAAGAATTTTAATATTAAAATTATTATTTCTAAAAGGTCCCAGAATTATGGTTATGTCTGCGTTTATGTTACAACAGGCTTAGGGGGAAATTTGCAATTCAGGGCTTCCCCGTTAGAGTTTTAAATCCTAAACAAAGAACCTTCCCTGGCAAGTTCTTAGAGCTGATGTGACCCCTGAAGTGTGGATCAGGAAATCATCACACTTGAGGCCAGATTACAAGGAAGAGGATGTTTAGGCAGTGGTGGCAATAAGGATGGAGCAGAGAGCAGAGGCAGGGAAGTGGGTCGTGTTTCAGCCCTCTGGAGGAGGCGACAAAAAGACACTGGCCTTAAGTCAGTATTTGGAAGATGAAAAAAAAGAAAAAGGGAAATAATGCTATATTTCCTTAATAAACATACTGCAAAGGTAAAAATAGGAACAGGATTTGGTGTAGGGACAGAGCAGCCTCTCTTTAGGGAATCTCTCTTTGGGATGCAGTGTCTGCACAGGTTTATTTTCTCATTGCAGAGCTGCAGAAAGTTCAGTGTCCGTTTTTACACCCCCTTGTGAGCACAGGACAACATCACCATTTCAGTGCTTTATAAACCCAGCCAATTAGTGCAGTTCCTTCACTTTTCCAAGACATTGAAAGAAAATTAGCATGAGAAACATGAACTCCTTCTGGAAGACATTCCCTCTGGCTCTCAGTTCTCCCACAATGTCATCCTTGTAACATCTGGCAATATTGCTATAGATGTTTCTCCTACAATTTGGGTCACAGCACATGCACCTGTTTCAACATCATGAAGTCCTATATTCTCTTCAGCCAGAGATATAATATCTTCTGACATGTAGCATGGTTTAAAGTTTTCTTCCTTTTCTTTGAGCAACAGAGAAAAATTGTTTGTTCTATTTTCTACTGTCTACCAAAGAAAAGGTATTTCTCTTGGGGTCCAAACTTTGTTTCTTGTGATTTACTTTTTCTGGTGAAAAGAATGAAGCTCATCATAAAAACGTAACTGACGCAGATCAAAGGACTTAGCACATTTTTTTATCTGAAGTGGACACCAGTAGATCTTTCACAAATAAGTAAAAGAAACTGTAAAAAGAGTGATCAATTCTTAAATACATCACAGAATCATAGGTTTGTGTTGGAAGGCACCTTAAAGAACATCCAAAGCCACCCCCTGCCCTGGGCAGGGACACCTCCCACCACACCAGGTTGCTCAAAGCCCCAGACAGACAGACCTTGAACCCCTCCAGGGATGGGGCAGCCACAGCTTCTCTGCCCAACCTGGGCCAGGCTCTCACCACCCTCACAAGTCAAGAATTTCTTCCTAAGTTCTCACCTAAACCTCCCCTCTTTCAGTTTAAAACCATTCCCCCTCATCCTAGGGCTCCCCTCCCTGATCAAGAGCCGTTTCCCAACTTTCATCCCACTTTCAAGTGAAATTATTTTCCTCTTTAGTTGAAGATTTGCCCTGATCAAGCGTTTATTAGAAAGGGTTGAACCACCGAAGAGCAAGTCTTGTTCAAGGAGCTCAGGTTTCCACCTCCACAGGTACAGCGAGATGGTGGCCACATCCAAAGGCTGAGAAACCCCCTGGCTCTGCCTGGGACCAATGTCACAATCTCAGTGTGCCGTTAAAAAACTAATATAATCCTATTTTAATTTTTAAATAACCTTTGGAAGCAGCGGGAACTGTGGGAATGCATAGGGTACATCTGAATCTCAATAGGACTCAGTAATATGGCTCTATAGAATCACTGGAACACGCTGCTGTCTAATAAGTGCAGAGCAGAAGGTGAGCAAGCTTGGATCTGACGAGTCAGACACGTCTGTAATTAGAGCTTATCAGTTACTTAACATCCTACTTCTGTCTATATTTTGTTTACATCCAGAAAGCAATTATCTCATTACTAGTCAGTCTATGTCAAGCCAATACCCCACAATTTAGTCCCGTATTTAAAAAGTGTTACGATTACAAATCTGAAATAGTGCCAGATTTTACTAAAGGTAAATAAGAGTGAACACACCATATGCACAATGGCCCCTCTAAGAGAAATAAGGTACCACAGAAAGCACAGTGAATACATCAGTGCTCTGGGAGTCTTGCAATAGCAGCAGTTGCTGAGAAAAATATGCACTTAACATTCAGAAACACTGACCAGAAATATTCCTGAGCACACAGCAGTGCATTTCAATGTGTTTAAAATATGCAAAGAATTACAATCGTACTGATGGAAATATTAATTTATATTTGCATATGTTCTGCAGCTTTGAAGCATTTCTTTTAATTTTTCATATTTCTATCCAAAGTTGATTTTAGCCCCTAAATTGAATATTTTCAAAACATTATCAGCCCTCTAATATATGTTCAGGTTTTGACTTCTGGTTACGTTTTTGGTCAAAATCAGTCACTACGGGCGAAATATATTCAACTGAAGATATCTGTGGCCATAAAAACTACAAAACTTTCTGGAAGGTGTTTATTGAACAGCTTCTACTTTACTATCTGTAACACAAACACATCACACCCAGAGTTTCATCTGTTTCAGTTGCTGAACTTGGGAATACACCCCCCTCTTTCCCTCAAGGGACACAACGATTTTTGCCATAGCACTCTCCAGTGTCTCCAGTCGGGCTGTGAGCAGTCCCAGTGCTCTCAGTGCTTCAATATTAGCTGGAAACTGGATTAAGAGGCCACTGGATGGTTAGCATTAAAAGATTTCCATTAAAGAGTCACCCTCGCCCTTGGAATCCAGCTTTTTCACCATTGTAGAAACAAGGCCACTTTTCTTTATTCTAATGAACAATAGGTGTATCTTAGGCAGCTAATGACGCTAAACAGACAAACGGAGAATCTCAAGATCATTTAAATAGTCTTTTGAAAACTGTGAGGTTCTGTTATAAATGGAAAAGCTGCCAGAACAACGACCCATGTACATTCCCCCTGTACCTTGAGCAAAACAAGAAGTCACATCATAAAGTAAATAACGCAGCGTTAGTAAGAGCATCTTGAAGGAGGTTTTGCAGAAGATGGAGCTCTGTAATGCAATCTAACTGCATTCTGCAAGCAGGTAAAAGGATTACTGTTTACAACTCAGCACTACATTTTATACTGTTATTTTTAGTGGTGAATCTAAAACTATCCAAGCAGCAGGAATATTCACTGCAAGTAGGCTATATTTATAAAATCTCACGGTTATTTACCATCTTTTAGTTTTTGTAGATCTTTTGAAGGGAGAGGCATTACTTCTCGGCAACTACTGCTCTCTGAGCCTTGTCCCAGTGCAAGCCCAATTAAAGGGTTAATGGATGTTTCTGGAACAGAAGCGTGAGAAGCCCTTTCTTGCTAAGGTGGAGGCAGACAAGCTCGGTTTCTTATAGCTTGCAGAGTCCTAAAATACAAAAAACTTGCTGCTTAGAGGAGTACACATGGAGGGGATGAGGAATAATCTAAGGAGAAGAATTACTAATAGATAATTGTTTTCTTCTTCAAGTGCTTCATTCACATGGGGCCAACAAACACTGAGCCCTCAGAGGTTGCGAAACTGAACCGTAGCTCCATTTTTCCATCAGAAACGGGATGCCAATGACAACAAATGACAACAATTATCATCAGAGTCATGTTTGTGTACCGCGATAATTCAGGTCTAATCGTAAACCTAAGACCATGTAGGTTTTCCATTTATTCACAGCACAGATGGCAGCAGCGTGAGTTTTTACCACCTTGCCCAACGTTTGCAATCACAATCTTGTGGAAAATCTAGGGCAATTTAAAAATAATGAGTTACCAGGCTTGATAGGAATAGAGAGGAATTGCTCAGAAAAATATTCAAAGGAGAATGTTTAAGATTTAGTGCTTTTCCACTGAAATTCTGTAGGTAGGCTACTGCTTTCTATGGAATTTAACAGATAATGTATAATCAACAGTGACAGAACCAATGGAAGCGCTCACACCGACACCCACCACAACCACTGCAAAGCTGATTTAAACCACACAGGAAACAAAGGAGGAGCTTTAAAAAATTTAAACAGCAAAGACTGCATCAATGCCAGATCATGCCAGAATCCTCTGAACCTGCCTGCTGCAAGAAATTCAAATATGAATCTCTACATCCATCTTAACTTTAAAACTCAAAAGGTAACATACAGTCATTTTTCCTCTAAGTCCAAAAAAATTACCAATCAATCTCTCATTCTACCACTCCGAGTATTTTTGATGTTCCCAAAATCCACAGACAAGGAAACACCGGCAGAAAGACAATACCAGATTAGAGGAACTCTAAAGAAAACTTGAAGAAATCTTGACCGTAGCTGAAGGGGGACAGACACACAAATTTCTCCTCTTCTACCGTAGCAACTGCAGAAATATGAGCTCTGTAGGGAAGTTGACACTTAGTATGATTTTTTGCAATAATCAATTGACAAGGTAATTTTTGTAGTAATAAATTACTGCCCATGGATAACTCAGCCCTTTGCACTCCACACAGGATTGCTAAATATTTCAGATGTGAATACAGCTCTGTTTGAAAATAGATTAAGATCAACAATTCATTCCAGACAGATATGTAAACTGTTACTACATAACAACCTTCATGCACTGCTCAGGTTTTTTTAAATATTCACGCTATTTGTATTTATAAAAACGTTTATGTAAATATAAATACATATTTATGTGAATTAGATCAGATCACCATTGCTAAGATCAATGACTGAGAAAATGTCATATTGACATAGGCTACTTTCTCCTGCAAAATACAGATTCAGAATCTTTGACATCAGTAGGGATGATTAGATTGTCTAATGTGATCTGCTGCTGTATCAGGTAGGAAAGATAATTTCTACTCCCTTTGCCTTTATGAAGATCAATAAGGTGTTTTCTATTGATGCACAACCTCAGGAAGCATCTGGTTTGAATGGGTGCCTGACACAAGTGTCCATGTTTGCTCTGGGTGCCCGTGGACTACTAAGATACCCACACTGCAGGAGTGCAGGAGACCCCCATCCCCCTGGTTTGGCTACTGGCAGCCTGGTGAGCCCGAAACATCTAAAACCTCTGGTCTGACACCCCATTAACTGTCTCAGTCTGTATCTGAAACCACAATGATACACAGATTCTCTTGGTTTCTTTAATAGTTTGTTTCGGTGTTTCACTTATTTTGTTGCTTTTATTAACACATTCTCTCTAATTGCTCGATAGAATGTGAAATGTATTTCAGTATCTGTCTTGGAAACACTGTGTGCAGGCATAGAACTGCCTGCAATGCCTACTCCCTGGACCCCTGATTTCCTATCTGAAGGCTGTGTTTATTCTGTTATACCATGCTGGGCATTTCTTCAGCGTTGCTTCTCAGGATCACTGCTTTCCAGGACACATCTTCC
This sequence comes from Scolopax mira, assembly GCA_004320125.1. NCBI lineage: Eukaryota > Metazoa > Chordata > Aves > Charadriiformes > Scolopacidae > Scolopax > Scolopax mira. The sequence continues at coordinate 71,390 of BJBW01004407.1, forward strand.
ATTTTTACATATTTGTTGTTACACACGTTGCCTTGGGATTGCCAAAGTTTATATATATGTTATTAGAACAGACCCATATATAGTTTATATATGTGTTATTAGGTCAAGAATAGTGATGACTGCTTTATATACCTGACCTGCACTACCTCTGATTTAGAACTCCACCAGGGTAGATGATATAGCAAGTATATCAAGTAGTAATTTAATATTTACTTCAAAATCCCAGATAGATAAACATTTAATACAATGTAATACATTTCCTAAGGCACTTTTGTACCATCCTGTAGAAGTTAATAGAGAATTATATTCTTCCTAAACAATCCAATCTTATGGTTCAAAACAGGGTTAAGAAATTTTTCATTCTCTGTAACAATAAGTTTTAAGAATAATCGTCAAAAAAATTGTCTTCCCTAGTAGATTCCATAGGTTTGCCCTTAAGGACTAAAATTAGTACATTCTAAAATGACAGCTCTGATGATTCACAGATTTGGGTAAATTCTGTATCTTGGTAAAAAAAAATGGTGACTGATCTATTTTAGGATGTTTCTTTCTTCCAGAAGTAACTAATTTCTCCAGAGAAACACTTTTATCAAGTTTTATAAAAAGGCTGAAAGAATGAGATTTTCATAGAAAATAGCAGAGATATAATGAAATTAAACACCTTCTCTTTTACAGCTGGCCACCCTTCCAGCTCTGTTGGCATCCAGGAGGAACTCTATGGGACTATTCACAAAGTAAAGTACCAACCAGCAGGTTTTGGACATGTAAACAGTAACAACTCTGCAAGTGCAGTAGATCCCAGCAGTTTGCCTTCCTCAAATGACTTTTAGGTCTGGAATATCATGGAACATCATCAGAATTTTGTTTAAATAATGAAAGATCTTAGAGGAATTATCATACATAAGAAGCTACTATTTTGGAATTTTTATTGGAATTTTCTATTTTGGAAAAAAAATAAGGGTTTATATTTTCTCTTTGTATAACTCAGAAAAATATTTTTCATATGCTCCTCTTGGGGCATGGACATCTCCCAAAATGACCAGTGGCTTTAGCTGACTGTAGCGATTAAAAAAATGGCAATAGCAGCCCACAATCCAAAACTTCAAGGACTCAGACTGAAATAAAGGAATTTGGCATGCAGTAACACTATACAGCTTAGAGCTTTTATTTTATAACTGATGTCTTACCAAATACAGCCATCTGTGTTCCCTCTGGGAAAGGTTCTACCATTCTGTTTCCATTGACATGATGTTTATCTAGAAGGGGGAAAAAAAAAAAAAAAGTCAAAATGTAATAGAATATATGCTCTGCATAAAACCAACTGTTTATTTCTTACAGTTCTATTGAAATCTGGAGTTTGATCTATGAAAGCTGAACTGTACAATTCACTGATACCTGCAACTTCACACTGTCTGAGTCTATTTTCCAAAAATGCTGTCTGCAAGTCCCAGGATATAAACTGGAGATGCATTTCAGTTTAGTGCCTAAGACAATCAGCTGGTGACACACACGTACAGAGCAATATGTACAGTCAATCACTGTCAAAGGGGCAGTACTAGTGAAAGTAACCTCCTCGTGCAAGCAGAGAAAGCAGGGAAATCATAATTGCTGCTAGAATATGTTGGTGCTCAACCACAAACATCCCACTACCAAAACCTGGGCACGCACACCTGATACAAACAGCAATCTCTTCGCTAAAATGAGTATTTTTCCAAGTTATTCTGTTTTTCACTAGGACACTTCCTCTATGCCATGGCCAAGTTTCTTCCATTTTTCTTAGAAAACTTGATGGATGACACAAACCTCATCAGCTCATGAAAACTGAAAAGCTGCTACATTTGAAGTTTACTTGAGTTAAACAGTCCTTTTCTAGCCATTTTGGCTACCCACCCTCAGGTGAAAGACCATTTTCCTCTAAATTGCAGCTGGGCTCTGGGAAATCTTGTCTATGGAAGCAGACAGATGAGCTACAGCTATCTTGAGCTGCAGCTTAAGGCTAAATTACATATCACAGAATGACAGAATCATAGAAGTTTGGGTTGGAAGTGACCTTAAAGACCATCCAGTTCCAAACCCCCTGCCCTGGACAGGGACATCTCCCACCACACCAGGTTGCTCAAAGTCCTGTCCAGTCTGGCTTTGAACCCCTGGAGGGATGGAGCAGCCACAGCTTCTCTGGGAGCCATCTCTTCTTATACAAAACATTTGCATAAAAGCAAGACTGAGAGTTTCAATCTGAAGGAACACAGTGTACAGGAAAGTGCAATATTACAGCACCGCTGGTGCTCACAGGGCTGATTTCTGTGGTATAAAATAGTCAAAGCTTGGCTTTACTCCCTCTGTGACAAGATGGTTCCCAGGGGCTAGAAACTGCTCAGTTTCCAAACTTAGTAGTACATTCTTCACATGTCAATGTACTTCTCTTTCATCCCAATGTACTTTTCTGAACATAGAGAAGATTCTACTCCATGTGATAATATAGGCTTGTCCCTATTGTATGATCAGCGTTGTATATATATAACCTGGAAGGGTTGTATGTATAACCTGGAAATAAGCTCTCCAACCTCCAAATAAAATAAAATATACAGATCTACAACAGAATTCACTGGTATCCCCACATTCATTTCTTCATCTACTAAGACTTATTTTCAACAATGGTGGAAAGAAATAAAATCCCCTGAACTGAAAATACAAGTTTCTGTTCACAAAATACTTTCTAGGGAGAAAGCCAGGAGATTTTCTCAGTACGTGCATTATTTTACTTCCTGTAGTACAGAACCTGGTGAGGAATAAAACAGGTCAAATTAAGAACATGGGATTGCCTTACGAATTCTCTGAAAGCAATATTTTTCATTAGCAGGGAGGCACAGCACGGTACTAATCCCAGCTGGTGTCAAACATTTATCAACAGTCAATGAGAAGAGAAAATCAGGGTTATCTGCAACGAGAGCAAGTGGCACCATAACGTCAATTGTTTGTCTTCAGGAAAATTGAATGCCCTGGGCCACACCAGCCAAGAGAGGGGCTTTAGGAAGGGAATTGTTGGGAGGTTCCAGAGGGCCAAACAAGGTTTCAACCTCGTTAGCTCTGGCTTTTATTACTAACATGATCTACAGCCATCTGAGATGAGCGAACAGCCAGAAAAATTATGAGACATCACACGAGATCAAATAAACTAACCCTTTTCTACTCCCAGTTGCTGCCTTCATTTAAAGAGTGAATGACATATATGATGTACGAAGTAGTTATCATTTCAAATGGTGAGGCTTTCAATATATTAAAATTAAAATTAAACTTTTAAAGGTGAGATGGGCTTGACTGAAATTAATATGTTCAGAGTCCTCAAGCTGTCTCCTGATGTGATCATATTTTTTCCAAAGATTTTAGACAGATAAAATAATTCCTTTCCTTGTCTTTCATGTTTTACATTTTTTTCAGTATTGTCTGCCCCCTTTCTAGATGCACTAAATAGGAAAAAATAAAAATAAAAATCTGGACTTTCACAAAATATACATTCAACCTTAGGAAGTAACAACACAGAAAGAGCCTCTCAAAAAAATACACTATTCAAAGAACATTGCGGTTACTGTTTCTTTACTGCACATTTTTTCTTGTGAAAACATAAGCATTAATTCACACCTACAAATTGGATTGAGTAGCTCCAGAAAATCAGAAATATTTTGGCCCCATTGAATTAGAAAAAAATTTAGAAGGACTTGCTCTGTAACTTGCCAACAGAAAGAATAAATGACTGTTCCAAGCTCATCATCAGACCAGAGACACGGGCTTACAATAATTAAATAAGATAAAACCAGAGCCATGGAAAGATGATCAGTGAACACTGACCTGGCCTTGAGAAGTTAAATTCAGCTTCCTAGGGGTGAAAACGACATGTTCCACCCATGTCAATATTTACAGGGTTAATCCTTCAGTGGACTTCAACAGCTACCAGGTACTTGGAAAGGTAAAATTGTGAGTACATTAATGTCTTAATTTTGTCTTCTTGATCCTCAGGCTTTCAACAGAAAGCCAATTGGTAAGGAATATTTTTTTATTTCTGTTTTATTGATACTCAAGCTGTCAGCATTTTCATGAACCAAAACAAACAATGGGGCCTTGCCCTTAGAACTGTTGAATGCTTCTCCATCCTCAACTGCAAGAACAACTTTTACCATTTTTCAAACTAAGCCTGAGAGAGCTCTGCAACATTCTTTGCTCCCTGCCAAACAGAACTAGGATGCACTAAAAGCAACACATATCCTGGAGTTCTTGACATTCAACTTTAGCTTGAGGCAAAGTCAGCTTTAAATAGATGCAGTGCCTGGCCCTCCCTTCTTAGCTTCTCAGAATTTTTATAGAAATAAACCTATGTGGATCCTCTGTATCCATGAATCATAGGATCATAGAACGCTTGGAAGGGTCCTTAAAGATCATCCAGTTCCAACCCCCTGCCCTGGACAGGGACACCTCTCACCAGACCAGCTTGCTCAAAGTCCTGTCCAGTCTGGCCTTGAGCCCCTCGAGGGATGGGGCAGCCACAGCTTCTCTGGGCCACGGTCTCACCACCCTCACAAGTCAAGAATTTCTTCCTAATACCTCATCTAAGTCTTCCTTCTTTCAGTTTAAAACCACTCCCCCTCATCCTGTGGCTCTTCTCCCTCATCAAGAGTCCTTCCCCACCTTTCCAGGAGCCCTTTAGGGAGTGGAAGGGGCTCTAAGTTCTCCCTGGAGTCTTCTCTTCTCCACACTGAACACCCTCAACTCTCTCAGCCTGGCCTCATAGGAGAGGTGAAACAGCATAATATATGGAAATATAATCAAAAGTTGCTAAACAGGTCTTCAATATTTCTTTGGCATTATTCAGTCTTTGCAGATCCATGGTTTCTAACATAGCCCTAAAATGGCCCTTTATTAAAGGTTCACTGACTTCAAGTAAAGTTCTGTCCACACACAGATTATATCTGCACTAGTAAACTATTAAAATAAACAAGTCATATCTAGAAACTATTTGAAATGGTGTTAATTAGCTCAGCTGAAATCACGTTAGATCCTATCCTAGCAATTTACCAGGTGCACAATGAAGTTCCAGTGCCCAGGCCTGTTCTCCAGCACATTTTAATTTATTAGTATACAATTCATTTATCTTCACAGTTCCATGAATGTCAATGCTATCACACCTGTAATAGATAAATTTAACAACAAAGGACGTTCAAATAAGAAAGTTGTATAAAAAATATTTCCTTTCAGACCAGCCATAGTTTCTAAACAGATTTACTGTTCTGCTAGAACATCAGTTCTCTGTTTGTGGACCCAAATGAAGCTGCTTAAAAAGAGCCGGCTCTCACAGAATGCTGATCTAGCACCAAGTGAAAAGCAGACATTTTCTGCTCTCAAAATATTCAGTCTCAAGCAATCATTGTAAAAATTTGAAAACATTTATTTTTTATTAGTAGGAGACTCATATGTTCTTCATGTTTATCTTTTGATTTTTAAACCACGAGGGAATATTTAGACTACATATCCAAACTTGTTTTATCAGAGCAGCCAGAAAGTTATTTTTTTTTAATGAAAACTGAGATTCTCACATAATCAAATTAATCCAGGAGTAGGGGTCATATTTATGCACAAGGACTGTTAATTTTCCATGGTAAACGCAGCCAGGAATTGAATTGAAAATAGCTGATTAACCAATTACCATGAGCCTCCTCCATCTCCTCCCAGCACAAACACAATGGGTAGAGGAGGAGGAAAAGAGAGAAGCAGCGATGAAGCAAGGGAGGCACTTCCAAAAGCAAATCAGCTGCTGCTTGAACAACTCCTTTCTCCTCTCTGTTTTGCTTTAGGCACTTCTTCCTATGCTTTCCATCACACCTCAGACACCATGGAGGTTTTTTCTCCGTTGGCTACTCAGATCATTAAGGGGCTGGAACTTTTGAACAGATAATGGAGAAAGCTGGTCAGGAGATAAGATGATGATGAAGGGACTGGAGGACCCCTCTGCAGAGGAAAGGCTGAGGGACCTGGGGCTGCTCAACCTGGAGAAGAGCAGACTGAGAGGGGACCTCATTGATGCTGAGCAATAGTTAAAGGGTGGGTGGCAAGAGGATGGGGCCAGACTCTTCTCAGTGGTGCCCGGGGACAGGACAAGAGGCAACAGGCACAAACTGGGACATGGCAAATTCCATCTCAACACGAGGAGGAAATTCCTTCCTATGAGGGTGGCAGAGCCCTGAATCAGGCTGCCCAGAGACAGTCTTCAGTCTTCTTCTCTAGAGATATTCAAACCCACCTGGATGAGTCCTACCTGCTCTGGGTGACCCTGCTCTGGCAGGGGGTTGGACTGGATCATCTCTAGGGGTCCCTTCCAACCCCCACCATTCTGTGATTTTGTGATATATGACATTTGTAAAACAGATATAAAAATAATTCGGTGGTTATTGCTCCCAAAAGTGGCACATAAGTCCTAATACATTTCATAAGAGTTGCAAGATGGGCACCAAATAAACATAAAAGTACTGCTCACTTTGTGTGGTGTGTACATAGAATATTTAGCATAGTTGCCATATTAATTTTAAACAAAAGTTTGGAGCCAATAAAGAGCCATAAAACTTAAAGCCAGGCCCATGTGAAAAAGACTCCTTACATTTATATAAGGGGGGTGAAGAAAACTGTTGAGCATTGAACAAGCAAGTTATTTAAATGCCTCCTAAATTCTGGCTGTGAGAGGAAAATGTCATCCCCAGTCACAACTCCGCCTCTCCGAAGCCAAGTAATGAGAAGTGGGAAGACAAGACACTGCTTGCAAACCCATAACATGGAGACGAGACAGACTGGTGGCATTTCACCAGAACCTACAGCTGCAACGGTGTTTTATTTAAAATTCATTGAATGCCCGAGTTTAGCTTTGGTGTTGGAGTTTGTACGCTCCGGATGAACCACAGTAAAAGGAAGGCTCCAATGAAGAGACACCAGACTCGTTGCTCCTGCGATGGCTGAGAAAGCTCTACTGCTTTAGGAGAAGATGGAATTATCAGCAGCCTGAGGACTGATGTAAGGACAAAGGAAACACAGAGCACAAGACGAGGGAAGTGCATTGTGAGGAGTAAGGTGTTGAGAAAAAAGCTCCTCGTGGCTTGATTGGTCACCCACTGCGAGAGACACGGGCTCTCTGGCCTTATCATCCCCTACTGTGCACCATCAATATACAGCACGTAATTGAAGGCCAGTGGGTTTCTTTTCTGTCTTGTAAACACGAGATTATCTAATTTTTATTTCCAGTAAAAGACTGCAAAATTTCCAAAAAAAAAAAAAAATAAAATGGTGGAAGTTTGGAAGTGGAGTGCTGTCGTTTAAGATGTAGTGAGTAAAGGGTCTGTGTGTGTCACCAAAGAGAAGAAATCCTAAGCTAAAGAAGATTAAATAGAAAAAAAAAAAAAAAGAAAAGTGACACATGAAAACTCAGTTCAATGGAAGGAAAATTAGCCTGCCTTACTGGTATTTTCCAAAAATACATTTTTTTTGTTTTGATTTAACCATTTAACCATTTACTTTAACCAGTTCATGACAAGAGAATGAACCAGATACCTGTTCATTTTTTCAAATAGCCATATCCTTTACAATAATTATATTGAAGTCTACAGGCAGCACTTCATTTATTAACAGTGAACTAACTCTACTACAGTGTACCACAGGGCTACACGGGCTGTGGAACTAAAAGACAGTAATGAATGTGTCATCTGACCAGATTTTCATTGTGCTTCATTCACCTGGTTCAGAAAACAGGGATCTCACCTTTATTGCTTAAATTGCTTATTACCTGTACTTAAAATGAGGTATCTGAGTAAATTACCTGATTTGAAAACTTCTGGGCTTCCAGTATTTCTATTACCTACACTGAAAGCCACAACTGGCCAGTATTTTTGAGAAACAGATCATTCATATACCTAAATATGAGCCTTGAAGCCTGACTTTTTAAACCAAATAAGGTTTTGGAGGTTCTTTCTCACTTTACCTTACCTATGTTACATCTTTTAACTGTAATTGTTAAACTTTCTTATTCTTTTTTTAAATTCCCAATTCTTTGATAAATCTTTTTAACAATTGATTCATCCAATTTGCAGTCAATCTGACTAAATTCTGGTTTGAAAGCTCAGCTGTCACAGAGCCAGAATCTTTCTCTTTTTTTGTCCTATCATTCTCACTGCTGATAGTTTGATCAAAACAGTGACTGGGATTGCTTCGTCAGGAATTCCAGGAGTGAGCTGGAGAGTTCTTTCAGACAAAAGCATAAACCCAAAACTTTTCACCATTTACCTATTTCATAACCTGGAAGATATTTCCTTTAAAAAAAAAAGGCTTAGTTCTCTAATATGGTACCTGATGTGTAAGCCAAGAAGAAGAGTTATACTTGTACTATGCATCAAATTATGTCATAGATGAGGACATTTATTTTATAAATTTTTCTACATTTCTTATTCAATAAATTCATTCTGTAAATTTTACGAGAGTAGGACTTTTTCAGTCATTAATATTGAACCAGATCCTTATGTCTTCAGACAGAGGGGAAATCTTTCACCTTACATTCTTTCTATCTATCTCCTTAGATTTCCTTATCTGATAACCTCAGAAAATGCTTTTGAGATGGTTTCCTAATGATCTGGAAAGGACAGCAGGGAAGCCTGGCTCTTACAGAGAAAGCTTGTGGGTAGCACTGCTGAAGGAATAGGAATTACCTACTAAATCCCCCCATTTCCAACCTAAACTGTCAAAAACCACCCATTCATCCTCATCCCTGAAGGTGGAGCCTCTCTTCATCGTTTGGGAGACTACAGAAAGCTCCTCAATGGAAAAATCCAGGGAAGTATAGTTTCACCAGGGGCATGAGAGGGAAAGGGCTGCACTTCAGACCTCTGTGGATCTAATGGTGGTATTAGATGTGTAATTTATGGCAGAATTCTACCCATAAATTCTTCATAGCTGGTGATGAAATAGCAGCTCTTCTTTATTTCCAGGTCTAGTTCAATGAGCAGAACTGTCAGTTCTGCAAGCTCCTGTGTAATAAGAAAATCTAATGTCATATCAGATGAAACCCGAAGTATAACGTTTAAAGTTTAACGTCACTTTGTCTCCTGAAGGGTATTTTCAGCACAGGGACACTGCTGCCCAAACCCTGCCATATATGGTTCCATCTCTGCCAAGTCATTTTGGTTCTCAGCACTGGCAGAGAGATGGCGTACATGATCTACTGGGTTTCTCTCACCTCTCCCTTGTCTCATTCCATCCTCTGCCAGACGGCTGAGATCAGCTGTCAACTCATTACCAATTAAAAAGAGGGGTCAGCTAATTAAGAGTAATTCACTGCCTACAACTATTTGTAGTATCGTGCTATTTTTCTCACACGGTGGTTCCCAACTATTATTAAAAAAGCATGGTAGCATTCAATGGAAAATGTTAATTACAGATTTTGCTAGAAAATAAAAGAAAACTTTGCTTATTAAAATAGGTCAGAAAAGGAAGAGTGGTAGCTGAAAACAGTTTTGAAATGTACTCTGGAAATGATGGCTCCCAACGTGACACACCGTGTTCCGCTGCATCCATTCCATCAAACTGATTAGGACACAGAAACTGATTGATGCTACAAACCCTGATGGGTCTCAGCACGGCGTGTCGGTTCAGACCCCAAAACACATGGACTCCTCAAAAAAGACAAGTTCTGCTTAATGACCAAAGGTGAGGTTATCACATGCTGATTTCGTTCTGCGGTTCTTCCTGGGAAAGGTACCAACAGCAATGACGGGAAAATAAAGGTTTGAAAATGAAATTTCATTTCTTAGAAGAGGGCAGTGTAGATGCAGAGGAGGAGAAAAAGTGATTTTGAAATTTTAGCTGTGGGACCGGGCTAATAGGAAGCAGAATGTCATGCAGAGATGGACCACAAGGGCAAGGGTGGTGGGGTCCCAGGTCAGAGGAGATCATGTGTGCGATGGAGAAGGCAGGAGCGTGTCGAGAGCAATGGGAAAAGCTCTGCATAGGAGCAGATGTACATCCTGGGTGTGGAGAGGAGGGTACGTGACAGCTGGGATAGAGGATGGCAGGGTGTGGGGGTAAAATATGAGAAGCAGGGATATATTTGGGCTATGGCCAGAGGAAAGTATCCTAGAAACTAGAATAATCGTCTTAAAGCTTTCAAGGAGACAAAGCCATGTAGCATGATGCCACTTTCAACCACAGAAAGTATATGAGACCTAGAGAAACTTCAGATTTATTAGGAAGAAATTCTTTGTGATGAGGGTGGTGAGACCTTGGCCCGAGTTGCCCAGAGAAGCTGTGGCTGTGCCATCCCTGGAAGTGTTCAAGACCAGGCTGGAGGTTTGGGAGGTGTCCCACTAGACCTAGGGGGATTGAAACTGGATGATCTTTAAGGTCCCTTCCACCCTGAGCCCTTCTATGATTCTATGATTCTATGAAACAAGACCTCTCACATCCTGACTGTACCCTTGATGCATTTTCTGATTGTGCAGGCCAGGTGTTTAGCTTTTGAGGACTAGGATAGAGACATTAAGGTTAAATTAAATACGCTTAAATTGGGATTCATGCCACTTGGCTTCAGTCACCTCCAATGGATATCTACATCTGAGCACTCAGCCTTGGATCCTTCTGTACTCTGGAAACAACCAGACACTTCTGTGGTGATTCATCTGGCATATTTTGGATGTTTTCTTCAGGATACAATGAATCATATTTAAAAACGTCAGTTTCTGAGCACTGATTATAAGGAAACTAGTAACAAACTCAGACGAATTCCACCTGCATCACTTGCAGTAATATCACTGAGATTTATGATCTAATCAGTGGGAGGATTATTCGTACCTCTGGGTACATACATATTTGGCCTTAAATATGGCCTTGACACCAACGGAGATCCGGGGTTATGAACCAGGACAAATATTAACAGTAAAACATAAGGAAAAAACAGCAGAGGAAAATAACAATCCTATCTGCAATCCTAGCTAGAAGGTAGTCTGTGTCACAAGTGGTTTTGTTGTTGTGCTGGGGTCATAGACCTCTGATCGATTCAGTGTTCGCCCAGCTCAGAGAGGTATCACAGACAGAAACATGGTAGGTACACACAGTAGTCAACTCTTGTGCTATTTTGGGGATTGTCACATCATTTCGCTTCCCAAAAACCTAACTCCTGGAGTTATGATGTAACGTGAAAATATCAGGCTTCATTTTTAAAACCTATACTTTTTAGGGTGCCTCTTGGGAGATTACAAAGATGGAGATCACCTACACTCAAAAATTTAAAAATTAAACAAGAAATACAAAGATAATTTCTCCTTCTAAGAAGACATGCAGTGTTCAAATGTGCAAGATTTTATCTTCCCTACAATATGGCTCTGCTATATAAATCTTTTGTTTACATATAAATCTTTTATATATACATATAAATTTTTTGTTTAGGCTGTCATTATCTGCCACCTTGATTACAAAAATATGCTTTCCTTGAGTCTTGAGAAGGGGTTCTCTGGAGCACTAAAGTTCCCCAAGAATATTGCTGCAAAGAACACTGTTCTAGTCCATCAGATTGACAATGTCACTCTCCTCTTCAAATCGCTTCTTACCGCACGAAGCAGGAGTTGCTTGTCTACTTTGAAGGCCCCCCTGACCACGACTCCTCTGCCAACCATCTTTCATGCAGAAGCTGCATTTCGTGTTCCCCCTCTGATCAGGCAGAGATGCCAGACATCACTCTTCCTGCTTTCTAACAAGTTTCCCCGTTGTTTCTGTGGTGCTCTGCCTCCCAGAAGGGAGGAGATCCCCACAAACCAAACCACAGCTACCTCCTGATCTCCTGCCTTAAATTTCTCTCCATTATGGAAGTTTAGATGAATCACAGAATCACAAAATGGTTTGGGATGGAAGGGACCTTAAAGATCTTCTAGTTCTGACCCCCCTGCCCTGGGCAGGGACACCTCCCACCACAGCA
>BJBW01004408.1:0-70831 GCA_004320125.1 Scolopax mira
CCCGACTGGATGCAGTCCTGAGAGGCATGCTCTGACATGCTCTGGGTGGTCCTGCATTGGCAGGGGAGTTGGACTAGATGATCTCTATGGTCCCTTCCAACTCCAAAAATTTCAGTGATATTCAGTGATATTCAGTGAAGACTTGGCATGACAAGAGCTAGTGAGCTAAATCATTAGAGCTAAAAATGGACAAAAAGAGAAAAGAGGTGGGAAGCAGGGGTAGAAAAATGAAAGGGCTGGGGGAAGTCTGGATTCAGAGTCCAAAAACTATCACTTGTGTTTCCACCACAGTCATTTTTACACTAACTGGAATAATAGCCAAGTTGTTAGAATATTTGCCAAGGAACAAAAGCTCTGATGCCTGTGTTCATTACTTAAAAGTTTGCACTGTCAGTCCCTCTGTTACTAAGAGCACCCTATACAACAAGTACTCCTACTGTAAGAAAGCAGCCATATCCATCGTTCTGCTAATATTTTGCCATCATCCAACCAACTCAGCAGATATCCATGCACTCAGAAAGAAAACATGCAAGAGAAAGTAAAGGCTAGTTTAAGAGACTATCACAGTCAGCTAGATGCAAAAGGGTTTAGGATTCCAGTTACTCTTTTTAGATTGATTGTTTTACATTAGATGATCCCTGGACCAGAAAAATCCCCTCCACCAGACACAGTCTGGAAAGCAGAATAATCTATAGATGATAAATAGCAAAATGAAATAAAACTGGCATTTTCTGCAATTCATGTTATTAATTTTTTTTTCCTATCTCCACAAATATGATTCATAGAAAAGGTTACTTCTTCAGAGGTTGATATACAGATCCTAACCTCTATCAACACCAAAACCCATGAAAGCTTCAGACTAAAATATTTCTACACAACCTGTTTTCCCACACCATTTTCACTTGACTGTGGACATAGGTTCCCACTTAATTTAGCATTAATTTGCTTATGGAGCTCTGTCTCAGGTGAGTAATATTAAGAGTAGTCATCATTATGGGGTTACTTCAAAGCGTTTTTGTTACTGATTAAGTGATGATCAAATGGTAATTAATCAATGACTGAAAGAAGATCAAATGGCAATTAAATAGTGATTAAGCAATAACTGAATGCTAGTTACTGATGTAGACAGTGGTCAAACACTACACTTCTAATAATTAAGCTATATCTGAATATATAAAAAAAGTCACTAGCATATACTTCTAGCTTAATGTAAAATTTCACTTACCTCATTATAGATGTCAGATGCCAGATCAAGGTGCTGTCAGCCTCAAGGAGTAACCTTGATAGGCGTCCTTGCTGAGGAGGCAGATCGCTGCCACGTGGCCTGCCACCCTACAGGAGAACTCTGTGGGCTCAGGGCAGACAATCAATTTTTACAGCATAAAGTGTTTGGCAACCTCACAGACACCAGCCAAGCCCCAGGTAATTCAAAATAAAGGTGAGAGGTGAAAGGTAAACTATTAAGTATTACCTACATACACGTAATTGTATGGAATAGCCCAAATGGAGGTAAGCAAGATGATGGAGTCTGTGAAATACTTTTTTTACAGAGGTTTAGAAAAAAAGGAGTATTGAGATCATATTAGATTTATGATATCAGATTTTTTTGCAGCTTCCAAATGTACTGTTTTTTATCAAGTTCTGTGAATTTTTTTTTTTAATGGGGATGTTATACAAAATTAATAAATAGAATAAAATGGAAATTCTCAAATATATCACTAAGTTCCCTGCCAAGAAATTTTGGCTAATAAGATGATTTGTTGTAGCAAGACAAGATTTTAAGTATTCAGTATGAAGGCTTGTTTCCTTTTTGAAAGGAGAAGAAAACATTTAATAGGTTCTGACCACATAGACCATCAGAAGTCAAGTTACTCATAATTCTGATCCTTGGTGAAGCACAGGCAATTTAAAGACAGAAAATTGGACATGCTTATTCCTCTTCGACTTGAATGGGTACAGCACAGTAGATCAGGTTTCATGCTTCACACATTTTATTTCCAAGTATTATTTTCTGTGCCAAGTTACAAAGTTCATAACAACTTCAAATGTGGAAGGGATAACAACCAAATAAATTGAACAACTGCAGCAACCTCAAGAAACCAACTATTTTTTTGTTCATTAAATAATAAACAGAAGTGTTACTACGACTGTTGGAAAAGCCCTCTTAAAATATGCAGGAAAGGTTGAAACAAAATTCTTAATGGAATGGGACTTCTTTTTCCCAAAATACTTCCCTACTTTGCAACACATTTTTCAAAAATTAAGATAGAACTCGAGAACTGAAAGACTCAGTCACAAGCTGGAAAGTTAGGGGTTTCTCTTGTCATGAATTAAAAAACAAACAGACAAACCTTGGTTTGGGTGTTCCTCTTACCACCGCAAACACAGACTCCCAATATTTACAAAGAAAATAAACACAGGGGGAAAAAATATCATTCTGCAAATTTCAGCACGTTTCAGTCAGCTAAAAACTGAGATAAGAGCCTGCTTTAAGAGTGAATAACAGATCATAGAAATAACTACATAAACTATTGATGTGTGTGATCATAACAAAACAAGTGAAATAAAAAACAGTAAGAAGGGGAGAATACAGAAAATGTTCTACATAAATTAATCACAACATAAAGAACAGAGGGCACTAGGAAAAATCCATAGGGTAAAAAATGTAAGGCCAGTAAATGTTTTGAGTACATTAGGGAAAGTTTTATGCTATTGTTGTATTTCTATCATTAGATGAAATTAGAAATTAGCTAGATGGCAGATTTTAGATTAAATCCTTGTCAAACAAGGATGTTTCTTGTTAGGTGAGGCCTGACACCAAGCAAAACTGCTATCCAGAATTAGCAAGAAAAACAAAACCATGTCTGATTATGCAAATATTTGCAGAAAAGTAAAAAAAAAAAAAAAAAGATGGAGATAGATAGAACTGCTTACAAAGTGATTTGAACCACTCAGCTGAGCACATCTAAGCTCAATGAAATTTCATACAATCAAGTGCAAGGTCATGCCGTCAGGAACAGAACTAGTATACAGAACAAATCTGTAGCATAGGAACTGCTGTGAGTGAAGATCTGGAGAGCACAGCGGACAACTAAGTCTGCATAAGCTTCCAGCACTATACTGTCCAAGAGGGTGAATGTGTTCCCTTGTATTAAAAAGGGGATTCCCTCCCTGCTGTTTTATTTCTGCATGCAGCAGCAATGTGCCTAATGCTAAGTTATTATATTCACTGTAGCTAATCATATTTTTAAGAAGTTGAAAAATTGCTGAGTGTTGAGTTACAAAAACCCCTCATTCTGTGCATCTTAGCAAAAGAAAACAAAGGATATAGGATACAGTATATAAAAGCCTTCATGGAGATGAAATAACAGATGCTAATTACTCTTCCTTCTAATTAAATAGAAATCAGTAAGAACAAGCAGCAAGATGCTGCCATCAACAATTATTCCATTTAGTATCTTTAAATAGTACCATATAAGGTTTCTTGCAGTTTTCTGAAGGTTTATCTGGGTTCCAAGAGGTTAGATCTGTCAGTATCAGTGACAGTGAAAGTTCTTCAGACAATTGTGTTCAATGTTATCCACTCCTGCAAGTCTAAAAGTCTTTACCAGGAGTATATACCTAACATCCTTTCCATTTACTTTTGGAATAAAATACATTTATAGTAAATGTTGGTGAAATATATCAGAATTTTTTAATCACAGGACATTATTTATTAAATATTCTCTGTCTTTTTAATATTTCTGGTATTTTTATCTTTTCAAAGTAGACGACTGTCAAGAATTATTGTTGGGGGTTTGTGTTGTTTTGTTGCTTGTTTTTTTTAAATATTATTTTAAAATTCTTCCAATCATTCTTATTATTAATAAAGCTAGATATTTCACTAATATGCCCAGGTTGCCCTAATACTGTATTAGGCTCCCACAAAATGTCTCAACATTGACCTAAATTTCAAGCATTTCATGATTAAATAGTAAACACTTTGTTCCGTGACTGTTCTTGTGGAAGATGCTGTTATCCAACAGATAGGAGATGGTGAATGCTAGTTAATTCATCAAAGCCACAAAAAACCTGAGTAGCCACTGTAATCCAAAGGGTAAGCAAAGCTTGGAAAAGTACAAGTCTCTTAATTCCAGAATAAGATATAGTGTCAAAAGCACTACAAAAGCAATAGTGCTAAAAAAGAAATAAAAATTACAATAACCTTTGGAAGCTGTGACCTAATCTTGAATGGAACAATCCTTTTTAATTATTATCCTAGAAAGTAATGCAGATTCCTTAGTGTTAAGTGAGAAAGTGAGAACAGATATGAAGTCCTCTAACTCTACATGTCCTAAAGCTCTGAATTTTTTATTTTACTTTGTCTGTAGATTTTAGGCACCAATCAGATGATGACCATTCCTCATCATTAAAAACATGAGGATTTGACGTTTGGTCTTTTTCCACATTGCTACAAAGCCAGAGATTCTTTTGCAACAGAGAGTTCAAGTCCCTCAGACTAATAGAGTATTTCTGTGGGAAAACAAAGTTCAAGTCCTCTCTGTGCCTTATTTTAATAGCATCACTGTTTAATGGAACCAGTGTCTCTGGCCTGATGCGTATTTAATTTCTACAGATTGAGAATAGACAACTGCAATGATCTAATTGCCTTTATAACATACATATAAGTACATAATGGTTTTGAGATTCCACTCTTATTTCAATTAACACATTTTAGAAAATACCAACCTTAAAAATAGACTCAGCAATGCTGCAGAATCTACTGCAGTCCGTGGTAAATCACACTCACTGTGAAGCCTCCTTTCCACAGGTCTCTGCTTGTGTGTAGCTTCCAGCCACCAGATCTTATCTTTTTTTTTGACAGACTAAAGCCATTGCCAAGGTTTTGTTCCCTCTGTTAGTACTGCTAGACCCTAATCAGGTCATCCCTTAACCTCATTTATAAAGGTGCATAAAGATGAAGCTTGTTAGACTTTTTACTACACAACACATTTTCTACTCTTGTAATTAGCCATGGCTTTCTCTGAACTTTCTCTAATTTATCCATATTAATGAACCGTAGACCTCAAAGTCGATAGAGTATTCAAGGAACAAATGCACTTGCACCAAATTCAGAAAGATATGCCTTCTCAATACATCTCTATTTATCTTTCCAAAGCTCATAAAAGTTATTTAAGGCACAGAATCAAACTGGAAACTCATAGTGATCTCATGATCAACAAATTCCCCTGGTCAAATGTAACAGTGAATGTTTCCTGTTACCTGAAGTCATTAAAGCTGCTATTCACACAGGATAAATCACAACTCAGGCTGTTACAGTTACCACTTCACAGAAATACATTTTTAAAATAAATATGGACAGTATTTTATTTTCCTGTATAGTTCATTTCACTAGAAACACATTCAGCTTTGTGGCAGCCTTGACTGGGTAAGTGGCAGCAAATGGTATCACTGCTGAATCCTCTTCCTTTATTTAATGCTTCAACTTTTCAACCATCAGCAAACCATCAGTAGCTGTAACATGAGTTTTCAGGACACTGCTAAGAAGCTAAGTGCCACAGGATTGAGAAAGGATGCCATCAAGAGTCCAAGAGGAATGCATCTTTTCAGCGGAGAGTCTCATTTTACACTGACATTTTCACACCTAAGAATTAGCTACCCTTTAATGCATGTAAAACATGTGAAGTGTTGCTGGCTGATTACACAAGACTTTCATTTCTGAATCAAAATACGGGCTACTACCAAGTCTAATCTTCACAGAAATCAGAAGATATTACATTAACACTTTTAGCTTTACCAACCACTACTTCTAATTTCATCAAAAATACATCAAGCTAGCTTGACATGGTCTGGTTTTCCTATAACTCATGTTGATTGGCACTAATTATACAACACTTCTTTAATTCATTATTAATTAGGCCCCTTATTATTTTGCCCAGAAGTGATGTCAAGCTGACAGACATGTAATTATCCAGGTCATGCATTTTACCCTCTTTGAATGTTGGTACGTTAGCCATTTTTGTCCTCTTTCTCCAGCATTTCAAAGCTTATCAAAAAATCAACATTAATGATCCAGGAAGCTCATTGGACAGCCCTGCTGAAACTAATTATCTGGGCACACCAATTTACAAAAACGTCTAAATTTAGCAGCTACTTAAGAGCAACCTCTTTGATACCTATTACTGGAAATTATTTCATTGACTTCCTATTACACAATTATAAAATATAACAGATACATCTTTTAATTTTCCTATCTTTTTACATCACTTAACAATTTCACCACATCCCTCTCGCATTAGGCCAATACATCTGTTAAGACTTTTTCTGATTATAAAGTAATTCAGTGCTTCTTATCAGCCTTAATTATGCTCACTATCGATCTTGTTTCCCTTTAACTTTCTTTATTTTCCTTCACTTTTAAAATATACGTATTTTTAATAGCTCCACTAGCTCCACTTAACTGGGGATAAGTTTTTAATCCATGTGGCCTCCACGCATTCGTTATACAAAAGGGATAATGGCATTGTCTTAAAATTTAAAATGGAAAGCAACCTTATATTAACCAAGATATCTATCCCAATACACTTTCCTTATTTACTCATATGCTGCTAAAGAGGTTATTTTTTTATGCAATCTCACTACCCACACAAAGCACTCAAAAAAAACAACCCAACCAAACAACACCTCACAGTTGTTTATCCAAAAGAAAGTTCCTGTCCTTACTGTTTCAAGTCAGAATTCAGGACACAATTTAAAAGGTAAGGTTAAGATTTTGGATGGTTAACATGAAATCTGCAGTACGCATCAGAAATCTCCAATACAACATCACATTTTTCACTGCGGATAATGAACAGATGCTTAGGGCTAACAATCTTGTTTCATTTCACCATTTGAGGTTTTCTGCTACAGTCACTGTTACCCCAATTTGTTTATAAATCCATTTTTAGTATTTAAAACACACTTCAAGCAAACATCCAAAACACAACAGCTAATGTGCAAGAACTGGGTTTTATTTTGGAAGGGGGAAAAACTTTCACAGAGTACTTCACAGTCCAAAGTACTTCCAAAAATCTAATTAGGTAGTAAATCATAGGCCTACTAACAGTTACGGACTATTTAGAGAGGAGGGAGAAGATACATCTTGTGCTCTTTTTTCCTTCCCTTGATCAACAATTCCTTCCTGGAAACAAAGATCCAGTATACTTGAGATTTTCTTGAAACTGACTCTTTCCTACAACAAATCAAAGTTTAGTAGAACAACATATATGGCCAGAAAGAATCTTTATTTAGAGTGAGATAGTACGTTCCTAACTATATCTTTTGGGAGGAAAAAAAAACCAAGCCAAAAAAACCCACAAACCAACCCAAAACATTTGTCCCAATATACTACTTGAGGCTTCTATGCTGATTTTCCCCTCTTCTTTGTATTTCAAATAGAGAAAACAGATTTCAATCTTAGAAAGTTATTCATGCCAATGAAAAACAGTGGCTTCAATATTTAAATAAAGTTAACACAAATGGAAACTACTTGCTGTTAACACAAATCATAAGTGAAGACCAGTAACTGTCAGTTAAATTCACCATATCTCATACACCTGAGCTCCATCAGCTCCTTTGCACATGGTAAAATTGATAATCCTGTTGCTTGGGCAACTCCTCACTGCAATCAGTCAGTACAAAATGGCTTAGAACCTGGAAAGCCTGGAGTGAAAGCTGTCACTAGCTGGACATGCAAGTCTTCAAGGCATATCTTGTTGCACATGCTGCTAACACTGGACAATGCTTGACAAAAGCCTGTGAAAGGATGATCATCCAAATCAGAGTGACATTTACAGCAATGATGCATACCCAGTTTGTAATTCTACTTTTCTTGCTCTACTATATTGCTTCTGATTACGAAAACTGAAACTGCTATTCTTCTCTAGTTACACAAGTCCTGGTGGATCTCTGGAGAGGGAGATGCATAATAATTGATGCCATGAACTTTATGACTAGTGGAGCGCAGGGTCCTTTTTTCCTCCCAATCAATCTATTCTACTGGCAAGACTGAATTGCCAGATGTGCTCCTCAAGAATCCCTGTCTTTAAATTTAGACTACATACTCTGAGATCACCACAGAAATATTTAAGTGTCTCTCAAACCAATGTAGACCGACAGCAGGGAACAAAACAAAGAACATCAAAAATGTGTAAACATTTCTACTCCTGCTACAGTATGCATATTTTATCTGAAATTTGCAACAGCATTAAATAAAAAGTGCAAGTATTGCCAACGGGTTGGAAAGTAAGAAGTATAGGGATATTATTCACTGATTTGGACAAACCTTTTACAAGAGCAACTTCTAGAGCACAATCAGATGCCATACAACTGAAATAAGTTTTAAAAATATTATGCAGCAGTCATAGTAGTGCTTTGTACTCTTGTGAACTAACAGAACCTACTTTGTAAATTCATTTTAGTTACTTTTAGTTAGAGGACAGAGACCTACCATAGAATCATATGGGGTTGGAAGGGACCTCTGCAGATCATCTAGTCCAACCCCCCTGCCAGAGTGGGTCTACCTAGAGCACATTGCACAGGAACTTGTCCAGGAGGGTTTTGAATGTCAACAGAGGAGGAGACTCCACCACCTCTCTGGGCAACCTGTTCCAGTGCTCTGCCACTCTCACAGGAAAGAGGTTCCTCCTCATGTTTAGGTGGAACTTCTTATACTCGAGTTTGTGCCTGTTTCCTCTTGTCCTGTCACTGGGCACCACTGAGAAAAGACCAACCCCCGTCCTCCTGACACCCTCCCTTTATGTATTTGTAAGCATCGATCAGCATTACCAAGTAATATAGGGAGAAGGATGAACAATCCTTATGTGTTTTGAGTTTAATACATAGCGAGTTTCACCAAGAAAAGCTTAATATATGTGGTAGTAAAGAAAAGAGAGCCTACCTGGTTTTAGTAAGTAAAGGCGAGATACAGTTTTTAAGACAAACTACACATCAGTATAGAATACTTGATATTTCCATAGTGACAGTGTATAAACCATGGTTTGTACCCTGGTAATCAGAGACTACAGTTCCAGCCTGGGATGAACTATCTACAAAGAACAAAACAGTGACTAATAGAATTTAAGTCTGAAAGTTTTATTCTATATTGCTTTCTAATCTGAATTTGTTGCCTGACAACTGTAACGCTGATTTGGTACTGATGTGTTTTAGTCTATCCACACTTTGATAGTGATGTGCTTTAGTTTATG
This sequence comes from Scolopax mira, assembly GCA_004320125.1. NCBI lineage: Eukaryota > Metazoa > Chordata > Aves > Charadriiformes > Scolopacidae > Scolopax > Scolopax mira. Next base: position 9,246 of record BJBW01004408.1, read on the forward strand.
GGTCCATTTTCACATGTAGCTGCATGTGACTACCACAGTAAAAGTTCCTGCTTTTCCTCACTTCTTTTTCCTGAGGATCAAGGCTGGCCTTCCACTCATATGCAGATGGTGTGGCTCAAAGTGCAAGATTTCATATAAGCAGCCATTCCCACTTAGATATACAAACTTAGCACATAGAAAACAGTAACAAGCAAAGTCTGAAGCTTTGCTATGAGATCACCAGAGCCAAGTAGAGACCTTGTTTCACTTGTGTCACCGGCTTCACATATCACCAGTACTTTAGGGAGAATATCCAAGAACAGCATTCCATAGTTGAGATCAGTGGGATGGGATTTGTCTGGGTCCTCAGCAGATGCTGTGCCAATTTAAACATTGTTAATTTATCATGAGCAGCAGTGATCCAAACAGATATATTATTCATAAGAAAATCAAAGGCCCAAGGAAGAGGACAACATACAATTACTTGTTTCAGGTCTCTTTGCAGAGATGATTGCACCATGAGAGGTTTGTGCCAGCCAAGAGGCTCTACAAACTGGTAGAGAGCCAGACTAAAAAGCAACCAGATTTATGCTTAAAGACAGACACTGCAAATTCAAGTAATTATTTTATATTTAGAGCATGAGATGAAATTATCAGAAGACTACTTATAACATCCCATTTATGCTCAGTTCACAGATCATTTGCATACGGTCAGATAGGCTGAATGCAAGTTACTGGATTATATGAAAGGATATTTTGTCATCTTCGTACACACTCAGGTGCAACTCAAAATGCAACATACACTAAGTCTTCTTGAGCTTGGCCACTGCATTAACACTACAAAACTACAACCTTCATAACAGCCATCAAGCCTCAGTCAGACCCTGGGTTTACAGACTCAGTGCTCAGTAACCTACACTGAATTTACGGTGCATAAGTCTGGTATTACTTCTTAAACCTAGGTCAGCACAAAGAATGAATTGAAAACCAGTCAGAAGATCACTGAAACCAGCAGCAATGGAAAGGAGAACATAGAGAGGGAAGGAGGAAGAAGGGGAAGAGATAAAGGGAGGTTAAGCTCTTACAGGTGAAATGAATGTGGGTATACATACGAGTAATAGCAATACAGCCTCTAACACACTTCTATAGACAGAAAAGCTCAGACCTTGCTTTAAGCCTAACTGTGGTGGTTTAATGTCATCTATAAATTGACACAGGCAGGTTAAGCAGCTGTAGGCCCACATAACTTAGTTCAACTTGATACCACCACATAATTTTAACTAAATGTAAACAGCAATTTAATATAAACAGCAGGTTTAGAATCACGCCCTGTTAAAACATTGGCCAAGAAGCAGTTACTACCTGGGACCGTGCTCCATCACCAGCACTTAAAAAGCACCTTACTGACAGATTAAAATGCTCTCTGGAGCAAAGACCAAAGCTTGGATCCTCCTCCACACACACAGTTTCCATCATCCTTGTATGATGTAATGTTACATAAGTGAAATTAAGCAGGAAGGTAGATGAAGTCCTACAACCAGCCTCACACAGCCTACGTAATGTTACACAATGGTGGATGCTCTCCGTGACAGACTATCTGTATTGAAAGGAAAAGCCACTACCTGTAATGGAGCAATCCCTACTTTTGAGTCAGACGAGACCCAATTCATAAAGAGCTTTTGAGACTGTGAATCCCAAGCAGAATCAGACATTTACATTCTGACCCTCTCAACTGGAGGACAAATGCTGATCTACTCACCTTTCATGTATGCCAGCTTAGACAGCCCTCTAGCTCACACTGATTATCATTCTAAGGCTGTTTCTAATTGGCTATTTCTTTAAACAAGTAGCAAATGCAGCTACTTAATTCAGGAATGACAATCTTGCTTCCAGGTGTAAATGGTATCACGCTGAATATCATAATATCTTTGTGCTTCTATTTGTGAATCTAGCTATAGATACTAAGCCAGGAACAAATTAAGAGTGTCAAACACCTAGGATAATTAATATCCCAGTAAACATTTACATCCAATTTAGTGTTGAAAAGAATACAAATCTACCCACTACAAACGAACCCTACGCTGCAGCCAAGGGCCACTTACAAGCCTGCAACAAGTCTGCCAAACCAGGCAGCACATTTTTTCCATGAACACCAAATTAAGTACAAAGCAGGTACTGTCTCAAATACTTGAAAGGCTACATTTTAAAAAGGTACAGGCTGGACTTTCCATAGGTAAGAGACACACAAACACTAAGCCTGGGTTTCTAAATACAGTGTTTATTTTTTGTTAAGCGTTAACATCTAAACAAAAATCTGCAGCCACTCAAGGATAATCTCTCAGTGATGCTTCTGTTTAAACTGAAGTCCACAGTAGCCACAAGTTCCGGTCTTTGTATCTTTGTCCTGCAAAAATATAAAAATACAAGAAATGCTAGTTTCTCTTTATAAAACTTATAAAAATTACAAATTTTATCTTATTTATATGCACCATTGGATCAATATAGCTGAAGTACAGAATTTAATCTTATTTGAAACACTGAAAGTAAGAGCAATGATATGAGGTTCATGCTTGATTTTGTATCGTACACATCTTCCCTTCTGCCAGCTTTTTAACTACCAGGCCTAATCTCAACAATATCATTTTAAAGTCAAGCCAAGTGATATCTCTTCAGCAATAAAGGTTCCTCTTGCTGAACTGGACAACTTAAGCCAGTTTGGTCATATTTGTTACAATGTTATGAAAAGATTTCATAATTATTTTAATAAAGATTAGGATTTGGCCTTTCCCCCACCGTTCTTTCAGGTATTAAGCAAATGTCAAAGTTTAGGTGAGCAAGCAAAAATTTTAAGACATCTGCAGTCAAGGTTTGCCTGAGAACAGCACCTAAGCAACAGGTCATCATCGATTCCACCAAGGTCATATGACAGTAGCCTCAATATTTTTACCCTCTAGAATAAGAATACACTGGAAACTATCACTAGTGTCAATAGGAAGATAACAAGACATTTATTCTTCACTCATTCTCTGACCATGATTGAAACGTTTAATCTTCAGAACTATCAAAGATTCACAAAGACTGAAAGAGGGGTTTGGTTTGTTTTGACAGACAGACACCTGTCTTTTTCCCTTGAACTTAAGCAAGATTTAAAATAAACTGCATATTCCTAAGAATTTTGCAAATGTATCCTCAATCTGCATGGGAGTATTTAAATAATTAGTGTCTCAAAACATAGCAAGCATGTTATTTTTTCCTCTTAAGTACACATTACTTTGGTTAATATCTTTGCTTAAAAAAATTACTGTCCTATCAAACAAATTAAAATTTCAAAAAGAAACTTCTGTAACTTCAAATGAAAGCCCTCTAACTCTTCTGAGTATAAATTTTATGTTTATATTAGGCACCAAATAAAATTAGCATCTCTAGTGCTTACTCCTCTTATTTTGTTAAACATGCCAAAGAGTAGCTAATCTTAAAAACAGGAATTTACACACAAAACATGCTATATGCAGAATGAAGACGTTACCAAGTTTATGTATACTTTAGGATGTCCCAAAGCTCCACCGCCACCATCACATGATATCACTCTCTTTTCAACTTCACTCACAGGCTGCTCTGCTATCAAATCAATCGCAAAATTCTTGTTCACCTGCAAGAGAAAAATTAAACTTTCAGATACTTTCCCCACTCGGACAGAAAGCAACTGAAATTCACCACCTCCCCAAGCAGTTCCACCACAGCCATCTTGAGAAGTTCCTGCATGGATTTCTCCCCATCTCCTCCACCAACTCTTTGGGTGTGATCAGTGAACTAAGCATGTTAAACTCAAAAGTAATCTCCTTCCCCTGACGCACAGGCCACATCAGTGCTCAGGTTTACAACAATACCTAAGCAGATTCAGCAGAGCAGTCAGCAGGAACAAGCAGCCAAGAACAGAAAATATTTAACTGACACTGCCTCTGTATCGTGCTTTAGCAACTACATGATAAAAATTGCAAAAGACTCACTGCTGATAAACTCAGAAATAATGGTGGCACATGCAAGGTCAGAAGCGAGATAAAACTGCTGGTAATTTAGAGCTTCTCACCATGGACTTTATTCTATCACTGCACAGGAACCTCATGCACCACAAACGTGGTGCATAACAACAGTTAGAAAGGCATTAGGAAAAAGAAAAACCTCTAAACATCACTATGCCACTCTGTAAATCCATCTTCTATACACTTCCTAAATATGTCTAACACTGACAAGTAGCATGTCTACTTGGCCTGGCAAACATATCCAATTCTGGGCAAGCCTGTGACACAGCAACTTGCACCTGATCAGGACCACAGCACCCAGCCAGTACTGAGCAGACAACCACCCCTACCTCTCAGTTTAAACACGCTCTAGGAGGGGACAGCTTTTTCAGAGGTGATGTTATACAAGCAAGAACAAACAATGGATTCTGCTAGGACAGAGTTGACTTTCTTACTAGCAGCTGGTAAGTGCTATGTTTTGGATTTGGGATGAGAATAGCATTAGCAAAACACAGGTATTTTTGGTTGTTGCCAAACAGTCAGGGCATTTTCTGTTCCTCAGACCACCACACCAGCAAGTAGGCTGGGGATGCACAAAAAGTTAGGAGGAGACTCAGCTGGGACAGCTGACCCCAACTGACCAAAGAGATATTCCATACCATATGGCATCACGTTCAGTATATAAAGCTCGGGGAAGAAGAAAGAAACAGAAGACATACAGAGTTATGGTGTTTGTCTTTCCAAGTAACTTTTATGTGCGATGGAGCCCTGCTGGAGATGGGAAATAGTAAACGTTTTGCTTTGCTTGCATAGGTGGCTTTTGCTTTACTTACTAAACTGTCTTAACCTTAATAACTGTCTCTAAACCTTAATAAGCACAGATGAGGATTATTTCAGTATTTGACACGTAAATTTTGTTTCAACTTCACAATTAAAACCTAGCATTAAATCTTGCTCAGCAGACTTAAAGCTTGGCTTTTGCTGAAGGAGGAGGAACTAGGCTGAACTAATACCCCTGGATATTCCTCGCCACACAGAAAGCCAGTCCAAAATCAGCTGCTGGCAAGAGCACATCAGAGCGACCTGTGCCCTATGGAGAATTAGGCCCAAGGAGCATTCCCCCTACAGTTACAGAAGTAGCCTGGAAACAGGCATTGCATTTGGGAGAGACCCGCTTTGCTACTATCCTCCCAGAATTAAACTACCTCAGCATTTTAAGTGACATTTTCATTTAACTATTTCCCACGTAGAATCCCTGTTTTTGCCACACAGCACAAGTTAAATTGTATCCATGATACAATGAGGTAAACTCAATACAAAATCTCAGAAATCAGCATAAGTAGCTCAGGTTAATGTAGGAAGAGAATAATTACATGCAATTACATTTAAAATGTACCACACCTTATATTTAATCCCTCTACTATACATAGAGCTATATATACTGTTTATAGCATTAACAGTAAGGCACTAATCAGATGCTTGGGCATTGAGGAAAACAATTTAGCTAAAACAATCTCTGCTTCTCTCCCAAAGGCCCTCAGGGAGCTGCTGCTTGATCATCAGAGAGAGCTTGGTGCTAAGGGACTTGCAGTTTCACACACTCGCTCTATCGATAAGCAGCAGCAACAGACCCGCTGTGAGATAACTTCACAGTAGCACATCTGGCTGGTACTGGTGTTATTAGACTGCCTTTGAGGCTTTGTTATTTTAGGATACTCAGAATTTTAGTTTTATTTGTTACATCGCTTGTTTCAGCAAATGCTTCCCAGGCTCTAGAAACGAAGTGTCTCATTAACAACTCAGTTTGAGTAAAGATTAAGATTTCAACTATGCAGAAGCAAATTAAGCTTCAAAACACACATTTAAACAGGTATCTAGGTACACAATTCAGCAGAGGATTTAATTATGTGATTTTTCTGAATATAAATGACACTAGAAACATGCTTAAATTCTTCTTAAAACGCATGCTTAAAACAAAAACTGGTCCAAGTTTTAGATGTTCAAATGCCTGCAACTTCCACGGCCTAAATGTAAGCACTTAAATAGGTGTAGGCGAGTCTTGAATTTTCCAAACTTGCCGAAATTGGGGAGATACACAGAAATCACTATTAGCTGTCTTGAAGAATTTTCATCATAGTGAAAAAAAAATACTGAAATACCAAACTGTTTGTGTTTGGTTGGTTTGTTTTGTCTTTTTGTTTGTTTATGTTTTTTCATATTAACAATCAGGCTTGATTACAAGACATCAGTATCAGGTATAAAAGAGCCACAAGCTACTCCTTTTTCCACAAGTAAAAGTAGAATGAATTACCTCCTTTTGTCGTCCAACAAATCTAACTCTTCGATAATCCTTTTCTTCGTATACCTAAAGTATAAAACAAAGTTAAGGTTATTAAAAAAGTAACAATCATAAGCAAAGAACACATGGGCTTCCAGCACTGTCACAACTAACTGTCACAACTAAGTTGTTTCCGCAGTTTCAAGTCCTGCCATCCTCTTACCAGCGTGTACGGCACAGGAAATGTAGTTTCCATTTCTCTCAAACAGGAAAATAAATTTTAGGTTGGAAAGCAGACAAAGAGGGAGGTTTAAAGCCAGTAAACTGCAGTCTTAGCTCTGACCACAAAGGTGACCATAAGATTTATTACTTATAATGCTGTTCCTTGATCCCACACTGCCATCTGGAAGGTGAACCAAACGAGGAAACTCAAGTTTTGTATTTATTTACGTTGGAGTGAAGTGACCGCAGGGAGAGCTTTCCCACCAGCCCCGCACCCCTCCCACCCCCACCCCCACCCCCGCCTCCGGGCTGACAGGCCCGGGTCTGTCGGTAAGGAACGCAGAGACCACGGATTCACAAGGTGCTGACACAGGGGCTCCATCCGGTAACGGCTAACGACCCCGGCCCTGATTAACAATCGTTTTCATGGAACCGCGCCTACCTTTTCCCTACGCCTCACCCAGGAGCGTTCATCCCCACAGCGGGCACCGCACCGGGCTGCCGCTCGCAGTCCCGGGAGACGTTTTTCCCGCAGACGCGGCCCGGACGCGGCTGACCTCCCCGGTCAGCGGAGCGGCAGCACCGACCCCGGGCCGCCGCTACCATCCTCATCCTCCTCCCGCCGCGGCCCTGCCCGCTCACCTGCCCCGTGTGCGTCACCAGCTCGCCGGTACCGGAAGCGCGCACGCCGTAGGCCCGGGCGGCCGCGGCAGCCGGCAGCGGGCGGGAGGGCAGCCAGCGGCTCAGCGACAGCAGCCGGCGGAAGGTCGCACCGGGCGCCGCCATCTTGCGCCGGCCACCTGACTCCCGCCGCGGGCGGGCGCGCGCAGGCGCAACCCTTGCCCCTCCCTTCGCTGCCTCCCGCATGCGCTTCCGCCGGGTGCGCGCATGCGCGCGGCTGAGGGGGCGAGTGAGTTCCCGCGGGCTGAAGAGGGAAGTGGCGGCGGAGCCGGTCGGTGCTTGGAGTCTTAGGGCTGGGGCGGTGGGTGGCGCGGAGGTGGGAAAGGAAAGGAGCGGGGCGGGTGTCTTTAGTGATGTGCTGTCCTGTCCCCGCAGGGCGCAGAGCATGCTCTCCTTTCTGGCTAGAGCCGCCGCTGGGCCGCTGCGCCAACTAGGCCGCTTGCCCTTCTCTTCCCTGGCCCCGTGGTGGCGGGCGGCGGCACTGCCCGCCGCGGTGAGCCGGGCCCTGCTGCCGCCGCCGCCGCGCTGTGGGGGGGCCGTCCCATGCGGCCTGTTGGCCCTCCCGCCGCTGGCCGGGCTGCCGCAGTTTGCCGCGGGGCTGAAGACGAAAACGGTGCTGAGGAGGCGCTGCAAGGACTGCTACATTGTCCGGCGGCGGGGCCGGCTCTATGTCTGCTGCAAGACCAACCCCCGGCACAAGCAGAGGAAGCTGTAGCCTGACGACCCGCAGCCGCTCCCGGTTGGGAGAGCCGCCGCGGGTCCCCTGCTCCCGGCGGGTTGAGGGCGAAGGCGGTGTTCGCCGGTCGGGCCTCGGCGTCCGGCTTTCTGGGACTGCGCCCTCCCTCTTCCCTGGCTGCTCCGTGACCGCCGAGAACTGACTGCTGGGGACGCAAACCGGTGACAAAGTTTCGTCTGAACGCTGAGGTGGAGCGAGTTTAATTTTTGGCGGCCCTTGCCGTAACTGCAGACAATGAATGCTTAGAACTGAAGTGGGAAGGAAGCCACAACTTTCGAGGCTTTCACGGTCATCTTAACCGTGAAGCCTTAACTTAAAATCACCTTACTGTTAAGTTGGGATGGGCAAAGCTGGATCGTTGGACTCTGATATCCATTTGTGTTTAATTAAAGCAAAATGAAAAGAAACGTTTTGAATTGTGAATTATTACAATACACTTTTAAAAAAAAAAACCACAAAATAACCCATAGGTGCTGAAAGCTGTGATAACAGAACCAATAGTTCCAAACTCAGGTGGACTTCTAAGTGGCAAATAATATTAAATGTGACATTGGAAGATGATGCTCTTTGATGATGCTCATTTTGGCTTGGCTCTTAGGTGAGGTAAAATTTCTTTTAACTGTTAAGTTGCAGCAGACATAATCCCATGTCGCTTCAGTAATGCCAATGTAAATAACCCTTGCTGCTTATCTCAGTGGGTTTTGAGGGGAGATGGTGGTATTTTAATTAGTATAAAGTAACCAACAGTTTCTTCAAACTTTAGTGTTTAAGTTCAGTGATAGTATAATGTTATATTAACCATTCACATTGTTCTTAGCCGCCTCATCCTTTAGAGAAGTCCTCTCTGATTTTTCTGGTGTATCTGTTATTCTGCATTTTGGGTGGAGTCTGTAAACCATTTTGTGTAGTGTATACAGCAGAGAAGATGAAAATAGTAACTTCAGATTCCAGCTTCTGCCAAGCTTAAGGCTCACTCACATAAATCAATAATACTTTAGAATTATTGGGGTTTTTTAAATACAACTTTTCCTGTGTCCCTTGAAACGTCTCCCTCATAGAGGTGTGGGGAGAATGACTGAGGACAGTAGTGCCTCAGAGGCATTAGCTTGTGCATGTAAATAAAATGTAAGCAGAGAAAGTTCTTGGAAAGATTTTACCCCTTTGACACACTTTGCCGGTTAAGGAGTCTAAGCAACTGTAGATTTTAAAAGCTTTGATTTTCAGATTAACGTTACGCGTTTGTAGGTGTGTGCTGTGTGTTTTGTGGCACCAGAAGGAAAGGCCTGTGTACTGTGAATCCCTGTGAGTGTAGCTATTAGTACACCTTTAAGGTAAACAGTGTATCTCTGCCCAGAAAACCCAGTGATTTCCAGGCCCACCCACTTCCCTGGAGGACTGAGCTATGCATTTAATGAGTTGGCCATCTGATGAAGGGTCTGCAGGGCTTTCTTTTAGGAAAGGTAATTGGCAGCTGGTCTTACTGCCTTCCAAACTATTCATCCAGCCCCTTGGTTTTGTCAGGGGACAAAAGGGCAGCTCTCTGGTGCGACAAATCACGCTGGTGGGGCGCTGGGGAGGTGTTGAAACCAGGGCTCACTTGCCAAGATCAACATCAGATGGTGAAGAGAGAGACCTGCAAGTACAAGCTGCCAGGGCTAGGAGCAGCAGTCAACCTCTGGCCAGATGTTTTGAAGGCAGTAGGTTTACTCATGCCAGGGTGGTATCTGTTAAATATGGTCTACGCTCAGCACCAGAGAGAGAGAGGTTTAGGGGCAGGATTTCTGTACAGCAGAGGTGGGCACAAATGACTATGTTTTCATCTCCTCCTTCAGCCCGAGACTGAAGTTTTTATACAGTGCTGGCTCAGCAGCCTATTTCAACAACTTATAATTAGGAACAATTGTTCAACAATTACAGCCATTTAATTCAGTGCTGCTAGTCACAAACTTGAGAGGTGAAGTAATTTATATTCAGGGGTTTAACACGGTTGTAAATTATTCATGTGTCGTCATCTGAACAGTCAGTTTGTGATACCTGGCGTGGAGCGTTCATGGCCATCACCGAAACAGCATATTTGGTCGTGCTAATAGATTTTGGAAAGAGGATTATAGGATTAGAAACTAGAAGGCTCTGAATTGTAATTGTACTCTACCATTGGCTTAGCTGTATAATCTTGAAAAAGTCATTTTGCCTTTGTCTCAATTTCTCCATCTGTTAGGCAGAAGCACTGAATCTCACACTTCTAAGTAGCTTTTTTTTAGTTGATGTCCACAAACCATTACGGAGGTGTTCTAAAAAAAGAATCAGATTCTATAGCTTTCTGTAATTTGGATGACATGAGAAAGGTGACTAGAGCTGGTGGTGAAACATGCTTATTTAGGTTTGTTTACAACAACTACTGTATGGAACTGAAATAAAGTCAGCCAGTATAGTCTAGTGGTTGGTAGCTGAGGGGTCACATCCTTCATCACAGACTTTCTGAATGTTGTGCTACTTAAAGAGCTGTTTTCAAAGGATGGGGTACACAACTGCTGCTCAAACTACCCAGGCCAAAAATTTAGTCCTGGGTTACCAAATACCAATCTATACTAGTTCCATAGTGGTATGTGTTTTCTTTTTTATTTCTGTCCCCTCCACAAATATGTGGACAGAAGATTAAAGGGAAGGGAGTGATAAGAAGAGCCCAGCTGGAATAGAATGATTTAGGGTGGGAAATAGGCTCCAATAACATAGGAAGAAGAGTCCTTACACTAAAAACTGAAATAAGACTCAAGCTCCCATAGCACTTTCAGCTTCTGGTTTCCTCCTGGTTTTGCATCTAGGTTATGCCAAGGTCTTTTTGTGGTTTCAGTGAGCTCCACGCAGCTGATACTAGAGAGGTTTCATTACCAAAACTAGTTTGTGTGTCTCTGCAGCGTCACCGTATTGTAAAGTTCTGATGCGGGCCGGGTGGGCACAGCTTGATATGCACGGCTTGTATCAAATGACTTTTAAGATGCAAATTAAGGATACAGTAGTCCCATTCAGTTTAATAAGGCTGGTTATACATGTAAATACTTGCATTCATTCCATTGCAGCTCAGCAGATTATTGACTTGGAGCATGAAATCTATACCAGGAGCTTAAATTGTGTGAAGGTGCTAGAGGCTAGAAGGGGCCAGGTTCTTTCCAACTAGCTGGGACAGTTTAACCCACCACAGCTACGGGGGCTCATTCCCTCACCTCTCCTGTCTCCTCTGCTTTGCAGGATGGAATTTGTCTTCCTGCAGGAGTAACTGCACTGCCCACAAAGCTGTTATTGAACTGTCACACTTTACAGCCCAGTTTATTTAGGTAAGTGGTGGTGTTTTACTTCTATACCTCTGGGAGATAAACTGCAGCGGTTCCGTTATTGCTCCGTATCCCACTCGTAGTGGAGGCAGCAGTCTTTATAAGAGCTTCATCACAGTGAAGACATTGAACCTGATCTAAAAATGATGAAAGTGGGTACAGGGAGAATATTGGCACCCAAGATGAAGCTGTCACTTGCTGGAATTATCCACCTGCCTCCAGAAATGGAAAATTCACTATTTCACCTAGAAGCTTGTGCATCGGACTTTGAAATCTGTTGTCTGTAAATGTGAATGCAGTGTTGAAAGAGAGCAGTATTTGTCAAGAAGCCACCTGATTTCATGTGCCATGTTGTGCAAAAAGTAAAAAAAAAAAAAAAAAAAAAGAGTGAACTTTGTGAAATTGTTTGGTCTAAAAATACATTGATTGCATTTAGTGGTTGAAAGTAAGCAAAGGAACAGGCAGGAAATAACATAAGGCTTCTTTGTTGTACGTGACTGAAGATTGGTAACAGTCAGTGCCCAAATGAGGAAAAGGCTGGGAACAAGCAGTCGCAGAGTCCATACCATTTAAAAAGGGACTCCTCGCTACCAAGTAAATAACTGAGGGATCTATATCTAAAATAGGTCACTTTCATAGGAAGCTCAGGCTTTAGATAAGAACGGTTGCACGTAGACCTTGTGCCAAGTACTTTGATTTTGCTTTGAATGCTCATCCTGCTATTAAATAACAAGTTGGTTTAAAGAAAGTTGTCTGGTTGTCCTGACCACCAATTACTTAGTCACTAAAAGGGAACATATTTGATGTATGTAAGTGAATGACAATACAGTGAATATGAAACGGTAGCCTCAGGCTCTGTCCCTGCCCATGGCAGGGGGTTGGAACTCAGTGACCTTTGAGGTCGCTTCCAATATAAGCCATTTTATGATTCTATGATTCTGTGAAAGTTGGTTTGAGTAGGTTCATTTTGTTGAGCAGCATAATATTTTCCTTATGACTTCATTATCATTTGCTGATTTTTATTACCCTGAATTTATCGGTGTTTGATCTATATCATTCCCAAATCTCTAATAAAAACACAGGGTGTCTATCACTTGTCTAATACCCCTGAAACCACAGTGAAAGACATTCAAATTTCATGATGGTTCCCATTCGTGGTTATGTTTTGACAGCTGTTCATACACATATATTAGTATTCTTTCTAGAATTTTGAAACATAAGACAACTCAGGACTCAGTTTGAATCACTCTGGCTTTGCTCCTTTATGTTGTTCACATCTGCCCTGCATGCATGATGGACAACTTCCAGGGTACCATCTTTCCTCAGACAAAACCCAGAAGGACTTCAGCTTCTAGACTCATCTGGCTTATTCTCATATACAATGCAGCTGGTTCTTCCAGCCCATCCGGGGTCTCTGGTACTGCTCCAGCTGGTCTTGATGTCTCACATTACTTCATACTGTGGCTTCTGCACACGCTGTGCATACTCAGCATCATCCAGTGGAAGCACAAACATGGAAGGCTGCAAATCACCCATCTTGTCATCCTGGACACATAGTAAGGAAACCCTATTTTTTTTACGGGACATAAGATTTATAATGTGTGATGTTCAAGTAGGGGTCAGAGGGGGAAAAAAGGTGAGGGAAGACAAGGAGATTGTGATGGAGGATCCTTCCTGGCCAGTTTTCGGTGCATCCCTTGATGCTGCTTGTAAAAGCAAAGAGCAAAACCAAAAGCATCCCAGACTAAGGCTCACAGTGAGAGGCAGCGTGGCCGAGTGCTGAGTGGGAATCAGCCAATGTGTATGGCATGAGCAGCGGGTCAGAGAGCTGGGGTGTTAGGGGCCAAGGTACACGTCGTTGGTGTTAAGGCCTTTGAAACTTTCAGCATTTGGAGTCTCCTTAAGCATTACGTAGTTTTAGTGTCTCCAGGTACTTAAAAAGGTGCTGCCTGTGAGTATTATGGTCACAACCAGCTATAGGCCAGTTTGTCAGGAGAATGGCAATCACTGGCAAAAGTCATAAATGCGGTATGTATACATAAGCTCTAATTCCCTGCTATTCTGGCAACTACTTAATATAATTATTTAAATAAATTCATTAAGTTCTGTGTTGAAAACTAAATGTCTTTTGCCCGTACCCATTGAAAGATAGTCTAGAACTTCCCTCATCTTCTTTTAACTCCAGCTCTACATTTATTCAGACACGTTTATACTTATGCCAACGTTATCTTTTGTGTTAAGTAGCACTTCTGTTCCTGGGGAATTTACCTGCTTGATATTTATTTCTAGGCAGCTATCTTGTCCTTTCTCAGTCTTTGTTTTCCTAAGCTAAAAAAGACATTTTTGTATTTTCTCATGAAGCAGACTTTCTGCTCCTCTCATCATCCTAATAGGCCTTTTGTGTAACTTTTGAATTTGTGAGATAAGGTTTGTAAGCAGAGGTAATATATTTTATTAGATCACTGATATAGTTAGAAAAAAATAGGAAAGCTTTTGGGTATACAAGTCATTCTCACGTATGCCCAAAGCTTACCAGCTCTTTTTCCTTACCAGCTTCAATTGTCTAATAAAAGATATTGCCTCTGCCTACAAGTATTTCTGCTCATACATTCTTAGACATTATTGACAACACCTTTTGAGTTAATCTTTCCCGAAATGTTTTATATAATTCTGTTCTTCCAAATATGTCTGGATTTGCCAATATGATAGATGAATATCTGCCTCTGTGTTTCTTGGAAACCCACTTCACCCTCGATATTTTAGGATTGCCTTTGAACAAGTTATGAGCCAGCTTACACTGGTGCCTCAGCATCTTTACTTGAGATACCAATATGCACAGGTTTTTGTCATAAAAGTAGCCAGCAGCCTACTTTCCTTCAGTTCATGGGTAACTTTATTCTTCCTATACAATATTTCCATTTCCCCCATATTGGTTTCCTGTTGCTACCAGGCCTGCACATTTAATTGAACATCCCACTTTTTGTGGGGTGTCAGAAGGGACGCGCTGAAGGGACGTTTGGGTTTTTGGCACACCCATCTAACACCTTACTTTTAGTCACTTCCTTACCAACCTTAAAATTCCTCAGGTAATCCTCCTTTTCTGTGTTTCAATTAACTGCATAAATGAACTGTCACATGTTTTCCTGAGGTCCTGACAGATTAGATCTACTGTATTTTCCTCTTTTAGAAAAAGTCAAATAAAGATACTTTTGTTCGATATGATGTGCACATGCTACCTTATGTTTCATTTAGTCCTGTTTTCTGTTTATTTTCGTGTTACTAATTTTGTTCCATATCAAAACCCCTTTACAATGTGGAATTTAGCTTACAAGCTTCTGTTTCAACTGTCGGTATTTCAGTATTTAAAAACAATAGGCCAAAAATATCCTCTTAGCCAGCTCTTTAAAGTTATCTGGACCAGCTGCTCAATGTATTTATACCTAGATACACACTAATTGTTGTTTGTCATCAAGTGGCTTGATTGCATAAGGCTGCCAAAAGACTTAACAGCTTATGTTTTGGGTCGTGTTTTGTTTTTTTACTGAAATAGCAAATAAGAGCAGAGGCTATTTTGCTGTCCTACTTCCCCCCCCCCCCGGTTTAGACATATATAAAGGGTCATGTTTTCAGAATTTAAAATGCTAGCCATTGTGTTTAATTTCAGTGCATACTACCAGGTGTCAAAAACTCCAGGCGTTTCCTAGCCACTCGATGCACACACCACAGAAGTCTCTGTGCTTACACAAGGGTTTTTATATCCTTCGAGTAGTAGGTATGACACAGTAAAAGGAAACCTTCATTACCTTTCAAAAGGTTAATGTACATGTACTTGGATACTTAAAAACATTAATATTTGAAAATAAATATTGCACAGGGGTTTTTTTTTCCCTTTTTTTTTTTTTTTTTAAAGAAAGTGACACAGCAGAGGCCTGATCTAAGCCCCACTGAAGACAGTGGGAAGAAGCTGAGTGACTTCAAGCAGTGAGGTGCTGTGCAAAAGTTGTCTGCAGAGCAGATCCTGTCAGAGGTCTCCCCAAAAGAGGGGATAAGGTAGAAGCTGGGATATGTGAACCCTGTCCAGTGATTCATGCCGGTGCAAAACAGCTGATCTTAGGGCTTGGAGAGTCCCTCAGGGACACACAAGCTGCATTTCTAATACAATTTTGAGTGAAGAGGGTTTCCTTTCCAAAAGTCGTCTTATTCTCAGCTCCAAATAATAGATGATCCTGCCAAAATCATATAAAAATTAGGTGTCTTATAAAGATGAATGGTATGCTTTGTAGGATATCAAGTGTACTCCTCTTAAATAGTCTATTTTTAATGATTTCTTAAGAAATTTTATGCATGTTTATGTATGTGAAGGTTTGACTGGACCCACCAATCTTCCTTTTTTTAAAATAAACCAGCATAAAGTAGAATTTATTTACATAATGCAATGATCCATGAAGGTTACCATAACATCAAGGGACCATATTAACCGCTTGAATGGAATTCATTAGAAATTAACTACCACTTAAATTAATTTTCCCACATTCACAAGGCTGTAATGGCAGAAAAAGGAACCGTCCATCAGCATGTACTGACAGGAGAGCTGTCACTGCTTTTATTTATAGGTGAATACATTAACCCATGAAGCAGCCTTTTCAGACCAAATCTTGAGCTTCTGTACAAATAAGCTCTTTCAGAAGACTTTTCTTTTAATAAGTAATCCAGCCTCAGTTAAACAGGAACACATACTGCCTAATGCTTTTTGCTACTGGCTAGATATAGAGTAACCTTTTCCTAAGAACAGTAGAAAAATCTGCTCCTAAAAAATCCGAACTTCACACCATATGTCATTTATTTTCAGTGGATAATATTGTAGATTAGATCTAGTTGTCAGTACTGTGTTAGAAGTATTGGTAGAATTATACAAAGGATCGTCCATTGATTCTTTTGTAATTTGATGCATCATTGAATTTTTTAGTTCTTTAACAAATGAATATATGTGCAAGTCTCCAAACTGTAGGATGAAAGTGAACAAGACTTGTACCTGTCTGTGATCTAGGTATACTTGGGGCAGATTTACTGTAGTACATTGCAGCAATCAGTTTGAATAAGCTACAATGGGAAGGAACTTTGTCGCACCTGTTAGATGACCACTGTTGTCACAAACACTGGTTTGTGACAGCATTAGAGGGAGGTGTCTTTTTTTCTATGATGTAAACCTCATAGCTGAAATGATCTTAGGACAGTTTCCTGTACAGTTCAATCCAAACAGCTTTTTTCATGAATAATTATAGCTCAGAGCTAAAAGCTGGCACTATTCTCAATGAATAACAGTATAAATTTTCTTTTTAACATAGAATATTCAGTGACAAAATGATAGATTGCTATCTATGACCATTGATTTTGAAATAACTAAATAACATCAATTTTATATATTTTTCTGTTGGATGCTACCATATGTAATAAATAGTAATGGCACAATTACATCAAATGAGCCTGTGTGCCAGAAATATCGCTCACTGAAGTGTTTCACTCTCATTGCCACCCAGAAAGAGAAAATACAGAAGTTACAGTGAATCTGATAGTGTTGGGAACAATTTCTCTTATGCTCCTCTGTGGTTTCCATACCAGTGGCAAAAGGAAGCTTCACCACATGGTTTCTCATATGAGAAATTTGGAGGGAGAATGGCCTTCTCAGGTATTTCTGTGAGTTTATTGCTGTGTTCAGACACTTGGCAGGGGTAGGAAATATATGAGCTTTTCCTGGGCTACCCACAAGTCCCTATATTCAAAGGGAACTAAAGGCTGTCCTGTTACTCCGGTGATAAAATTGCATGCTGTTATCTTTTGCGTTGTCCCCTCTGAACAGATTCTTTTCAACAGCTTCTCAGAGGAATAGAGATGTTACCTGCTTGGGGCTAAAAATATAAACCCAGTAAGTGAAGAGAAAATCTTTTACAAGCTTTGCCCCCCAATAATATCTGTAGTTTTCCATTTCAATTTTTAAAATATGGCTATACTGTGCTATTCAACTATGATGGCGTATTAAAAACTCAGTGTCAGTATTACCTAAAAAGACTCTCATTGCAGTTATCTTAGTCTCAGTCTGATGTCTGACACACCTTAACAACGAATTTGTTCATATTCACTTTTGTTATTTTTTATATAGCTATACTTTAACTAGTTAAACTGAAAATCCAAGATTATTTCTACCAATGGCTTGGGATGCTATTAGTTTAGACTGTAGGCAAGTGATTCTCCAATGTTCTTATGGCAGCCTAAGGAAAGCTTGTAGCTGGGAGCAGACTAGCCACTCTTCTTCAAAAGTAGCAACTGTCACCAGTACAATGTATGATTTATTTATTATTTAATGGATTTAGAGCATTTAAAATCCTTCCAAACACTATTTTGTTTAATTCTTCCACATTTTATGTGGCACTGCCTTTTAGTTTGTCTGATTTGTATACACTAATGTACACACATAATGTATAATGTGAATGAGTCAGACAAACTAGAAAATTAAGCCATTCTACTTAGTTCTCATCAGGGACTATGGTTAATTTGGTTAATTGATACAATATTGACTAAGTAATGACTCTCACTTCTGTCAACATTTTTACATTTGTTAAATTCCCCTGCCTGATTCTGCTTTTCTGCTTTATTTCCTTTTAAAATTTAAACATCTTAAAAAAGGCTCTTCTCAATTAATGCATTTCCTGATTGAGGAACACTGAAATTAACTTTTAGCCAATTAAATTTTTACGAGTATTTGCTATTGTCGACAGTAGTAAAAACTTCTGTTTCAGTCACATCAATAATTAATTTAGAAGCACATGCCTGAAATACTTCCCCACATGCAAAGGAGTTGTTATTCTCCCACAGCTTCCCTCACAGTCATCCTGGTGACTCCCTTGGCACTCGTACGCCATTATTTTGTTGGCAGCATTTTGATTTCTGCACGGTTATGATTAACCTGTACAATGTGTTCCTCTTAATGCAAAGCTGTTTTCTTATCCCTTCAATTCTACAAACTGGAAAAAGCATATAGCCGGAGGCCACACAGAATAATACCAGTGTCAAGCTTTAAAAAACATATTTGTTTTGTGTCCTCTAAGGACAAATGATAGACATGTAAAAATGTTTTCTGTGTTTCTCTTTCAGGGAATACTTACTTTAGAATTAACTTCTGTCACAAAAGACATAATTTGAAGCATCTACTATATATTATTTCTGAGCATTTCAGCTATAAAGAGGGAAAATAGTACATTGTGTATGACATGTGTGATTACAAGGTTATAGAAACTCTTGTTGTTATGGTTTCTCATTAAGAAACCTTGTCACTGGAAACAGAAGAGCGTCCTTCCTTCAAAAGAGGCAAGTATATAATACTATCAAACAGCGCAGCATAATGAATGTAATTTTTAATTGCTTTATAATACTTTAAATTCCTACACCTCTGAAGCACTCGGTGTTCTTCCAGCAATCCAGGCATGTATCACTTTTGAAATATTTCTGAGAAGAGAAATTTTTATGATATATCCTTAAGTGTTCTGATGATTGCAAATGCTGTAACCTATTTCTTCATAAATGCATTCCATCTTTAATTTTGTCCTCTTCAAGATGCAACCATCCTAATGTCCTTTTATTCATAAAGTCTGTTCTTTTACATACTTTCTCTGTCTTACCTATTTGCTAATTCTGTTTCTCTGTGATACCAAGCATACTTCATTTCATGCTTCATTGTCCAGGTTTTAGTTTCAGCTCCAGTATATTAAATGCTCTCACCCTTTTGCTCCATATTTTATCATCGACAGTACAGAAGCGTTAAAAGCCTTTCTCAAGAAAGAGAAAGATGAATGTTCTTAATGCGGAATTCTCTTCCTTCAGAAACTTGATTGACCCAAGTCTTATGACTCCACAGTCGAGAAAAATAAAACTCATTCAAGGCAAAAAGTATCTCAGCAACACTTCCCTGAAGTTAAAATATCAGATGTTTTCCCTTTTCTCCCTATTTCCCACCTCTTCCCCTGGAAATAAAGACAAAACCTATAAGTTAAAATGGAAAAAAAATAATTAAAGGATAAGCTCTATAATTTTTGCTTTGTATATTATTAGGAATTTTATGTATCTTTGCTTCTGATGCTAAAATGTTCTGCTTCATTACATTAAAGACTTTACTTTTTGTTGGAAATTCTTAATTTCCTAGCTCAGTTGTTGTAGTAGACCTACTCACAGAAATGGATTTCCAGGATCTGAAGAAGTCCTGATAAAAGGAGGGCAGCTTGGTAAGGTTTCTTAGAAAACCCCGTGGTGGATGCAAAAGAGATGCTAATTATAGCAGAGCCCTGGGGGATTGAGATGCTAATTAAATGGTCATTGTTCAGCCTGTCCATCACTTTATTTTGGTGAGAAGCTAGGCAGCCAAATGGCGAATGATCCCAATAAGCCAATTAGAGATCTTGGAAGCAGCACAGATCATCAAAATAGTTGTTGTCTGACATTTGGCCTGAATGGATTGCCTTCCCCAGACTGGATCCATATTGTAGTGAAATGGCTTCTCTATGCTCTTAAAAATCATGCTGAGAAGTCATATGTGGCAGCCAGTAAGCTCATGAAGGCTGGCCTTCAAGTGCAGAGTGAGCACAGCCCGCCTCTCCACTAAAAGGAGCACGCAGTTTCCTTAGGACTTGGTGAGGAACATGAGATGCCTTGGACTGAAAATTCATGGTCAATACCCAGGGATTTACTCGTGAGCACCCAAGAGAGCACCTCCAAGGTTTGGCCTCAGAGGGAAGTAGTTCTTCAGCTAGTCCTGGTCATTGAGTCACTGAGGAACCAAGAGCCAGCAGTGGAGGTTCTTCTTCGAAGTCTTCTTTTCACAGGACTCCAGCATGGGATCTACAGCAATGGCTTGGCCAGTTTGGCCTGGTGGATCTCGTCAAGGTGTGTGGCAGAGGCCCCAGTAGCAGCCTCAACTATTGTATGGGGTAATTCTCTTTCCAAAACAGAAGGAAGCTGAGCCCTGGTATGTGCTTTCCTGCCTTTGGTTGGAAGTTGAAGTCTCAGCATTTGTTACTAGAAGATCTAGAAGCTGGGAACAGCCCCCTTCAGACAGCCTGCTCTGACAATTTCTTACGGCCTCTCCCAGCCGTTGCTGGCACCCTCTTGTCAGTAGAGCAGGCATCCACGGGCGATGACCTCCTGCATGTTTTGTCAGCCAAGCACTCCTCTCTGCTGGCCTTAGCTGAGAAGCCACTGTGAGGAAGAGCACATCTCTGCACTGGTGGTGTCCGCATGGATTTGCCTGCAGGGGGGAGGCACCCTGCAGCTGAAAGGGGAGCTTGTGAGGAGGGCAGTGCTGGGGAGAAAGTGTGAGGCAGTGCTGAGACTTCTTTTATCATTTGCAGAATGATTTCTAGAGCTGTAGATCCCTATTCCCTCTCAAACATCTGTGGTATGATGTGCCAGCACTTCTCCAGGGCAGAGGATAAAATACACACAGGATGCCTTTGTCTGTTTTGTCCCCTTTGCCTGTTCCGTAACATCTTTTTTCCCTACAACAATTAAATTATTGTCAACTTTCCATCTTCAGTTGCAAATCATCCTGCAGATTTTCTGCCTAGAGTGGAATTGCAAGAAATCATTTATATATATATAATTTATAACATATAAACTCATACGTATTTTAATTAAATGTAAAATTCCATCAGTTCTTATTGAAATATTGTCTAAGTCTTGGGTTCAACTGGGTTTTGGAGAACAAAGACAAAGAGCAGTTAAATGAAGAAAGAAACACCAATAATCCCAACAAATAACAACTTAAAAATAAATAAAAGGTGATAGTAACAGAAGTTAAGGTAAAAATAGCAGCAGCAGTAAAAACCTAGAATAAAATATTTTAATACAGCAGACTAAAAAAAGCAAACCAACCAGCTATATAGATCTTAGTTGCCTGTTGAAATGCTTTGAACAAGACTTTAGAAATTGTAGATTTTATCTTTATTTTGCCTTGTGAACTAATTGCTTCAGAATTAAAAGAAGATATTATCGTGCTGATGGTACCACGATAGAACAGAAAGGAGCACATGTATTCTCCCTGATCATGATCCCATAGTAGTAATTAAAAATGAAGAGAAAAGGAAAGATTTTTCTGTCTATAAGAGTTGGCCTCATTAACATATCAGCTACTCCTTCTTAGATTTAATGGAATATCAAACAGGTTGTGCTCCCATTTGCAGTCATTAGGCTTGAAGTGCTGATTGCTGCATATTCAAGGTCTTTGGCTTATCTGTGGCACCATCACAAGGAAAACCTACGGGTGTGTGTGTTTGTACAGTTCAAAAGTCACATTTGAATGTGCATTAAAAATCTGATTAATTTGTCAATGAACAAAAGTGATGTAAAAAAAAATTATTTATATATATTTACACATACATATATGTATACACTTTCAAAAATGCCTAGGTCAGAACTTCTCCATATAATATATTAATGATTAATGATTTAAAGTCATACTTACACTTTTTAGCACACTTTTTTCCTTTACGCATGCTTGAAAATTGTTATGAATAAAAAGACAAGAATTTATTTAGGTTGACAGTGGCTTTCCATTATTTTGGGACAACACTAAGAAATAGAAGTGAATTGTTACTTTAATTACAGCTGCTCTTAGAAACATAAAATTTATCAACAGAATTTCTTCACAGATCAACTGTTTTGTCTAGGCTATACCACTGTCTGCTCTCCAGACGTTTTAGTTCATTTTGGCAGGAAATATATTGCCCATTTTGGTGCATCTGGACACTGGCCTGTTGACCACTACCTTCTGGATGCATCCATCGAACCACCATGCCTTCTGCCAAGCATCATCTGCTGGTGGTTCTAAAAATACCCCTTCCCTTGGAGACACAGTATTCTCTGTTGGGGACCCATGGATTTCAGAACCCTAAAATACTTTGGCCTCTAATTTATGCATTTGTTGAATGCGCCAGCAAAAGAAAATTGCCAAAGTGCTTGGGTGGTGTTTTCATTTGGCTTCTATGTGATTGCAATTAGTAATTTTAGAGAATAAACAAGATAACTGCTTAGCAGCAGAAGGTAGAAAGAAAGAACTCATCAGTGCTGCCATACTCCCACTCCCATCGTCCCATTCACATTACCTCAGTCACACACCGTAATTGGACGTTAAGGCAGCAGCTCTTTTTTACACAGCATAAAGATATACAAATAACAAGCATTAAATAAGAAACATCGCACCACATCAAGATTAACAAAAGTAATATTGCTGACCTTGCTAGCACTCAAGTCTTTTCAACCGCGAATAATCTTCCATCCTGATGAGGAAGAGCATGACACCTAATCCTCTAGCATGTTCATGATAGAAGAATTGCCACTCCTTCCCAATTAATCATTATCTGAGACAGTTCCCTTACACTTGAAAAGATTTTTCCTAAGCCCTTTGCCAGCTAAGGTTCCTCTTGTACAGAGAAGAGCCAGCTAGAGGTCTCTTAATTTTGCTCCGGCAATAACCCTTGCATTTCAGATCTAGCATGTTGTATTTGCCCAGGCTTAAGTACCCCTTAAATGGCTGTCAGGTGCCCTTGCCCTGGTATCTTAAAGAAAAGCATATCTCAATATTTGTGAGGTTCTCTACAGATCAAACCCAATGTCTATTGGCAGGTTTTGTAAACACACTTTGGGTAGAGCTTTAGCATGGTATGAAGATTAATGACCCTTAAGAGGAGTCCTGCAGGTTTCATTTGTATTCTCTGCACTATGTTTTTTCACACTTTCAGAGCAGTGCTGAACTTCTGAACCACTTTGTCAACCTTGTTAATTTGACAGTGATTTACATCTCTCTTAATTCATACTGGAATATCTTCAGCTGTAGCTATTTGTTAAATATTCCACTCAGAAGGGGAAATCCTGGACTCATTGCCACATCACAAAGCCCCAACACACCCAACTGCTAAATGACCTTGACTAAAAGAACACATTTTTTTCAGCTCATATTAGTATCCAAGTGTGTGTATAGTAGAAGACAGGTGAACTGTGCATTCTGTTTTGATTTCTCACTCAGGACATAGGTCTCTAAAATCTTTCTCTTCCTCCCTGAAATAAGAAATAGGATGCCCCTTTCCAAAGAAGTAAATATGTACAGGCAGATGAGACAGTCAACAGTGCTTATATCTATATTCATGTGATTTTTGTATAATGACTAGAAAAAAAATTGGGAGTTCAAGGTTATGCCTAATGAAATTCTTGCAAAGGATGACGCGGTTGCACCTCTGGTTAAAATTATTCAGTTTACTCTGACAGTGTACACAAACAACATTCAGCACCTCAATTCTGCAAAGTTGTACTTGCCTGAACCTGGAGATATGGACAGCATCTCTGGAAGGGCTGGCTTCTAACCCAGCAAGCTGCAGAAACACCTACAACTGCTGGAAACTTTGCTGAACTGTGTTTTATATTGGAGAAAGGGCTAAAGCAGGGGCTGATTGCTTCAAAGGGCACCACTGATGTTACAGAAGTGATGTTTGAGACAGTTTCTGTTATGAGGTTTATCAACATACCTCTTGAGACCATGGGGCATTAGGATGCTAATGCTGTTTGTGTACACTGTCAAGGGTGGTCTCAATATTGTACCTCCTTAAACTTAACGAGTATCTCTTCTTTACATATATTGAAAAAGTAGATCTCTTCCTCCAAGATCAGTTTAGCTACCTGTAGGGTATCATTACATTCTTTTTTTTTTTGAGGCAAGGATGAGCAAGCTCAGCTCCACTTTCCAATGCATCTTGCGGCCACATGGCTCTAGTTAGTACTTTGTTAAGAGCAGACAAAAAGCCTTGAGCAAGACAAAATGTATTGACTTTGTCTCAGCAATGCATTAATGCTGCTAACTGATTTTTTGCTTGGTTTGGAACATGGGCTAAATGATATGGATAATATCTGTCGCTGAAGGACTACAAAAATACACTCTCAGCCTCAGCATGGGACAGGAGGTTTCTAGTTCAACTGGTTATTCATGGCTGAGTATAACCTCCTTCTCAGGTGCTTCTTCTGAATACACAGCATTTTCCTTTCCCTTTACTTCTCTGAACCCAAACTTATAATAACTTGCACCCAAATTTGTAAGAAATCCAGGCACCTTATTATTTTCAGTTCTGTCAATATTGAGGTAACCCGTGTTATGGACAATATATCCATTATATATTGCTATTTACAATTACCATTTGAGATCAACAGACTGTAATCAATTCTTCTACTACTGTTATACTGATTTAGTTCAATATTAATCTTTTTATCAGAAATTATGTCTAGCTGTTGCTACAAACAGCTAACTCATCTTCAAATAGTTTGGAATACAGCACAACCCCCTCACACCCCACCCCCCAAAATTTATCATATACTGCTTTAGGGTGACATAGCCAAACCTTGTCATATCTTTAACATGCTTTTTATTGTAAGTGATCTGAAGCTTTTTACGATCTACTACAATATTGAAAACCTTCAAGAAATTCTACTGTTACTTTGGTTATGATTAAGCTCTTTCACATTTTTATCCTTAACCCAACATATCTAAATGCATGGGGTTTTTTCACTTTAAGGGACTATTGACACTTTGTCTTTCTGCCTATTTTGACAGTAGTAGGAGAACACCTAGAGAGACCCAAGCTATGGATGATAAGGATTTAGGCATTTCAGTAGGAATTTATAGCACCTAAAGACCTGTAGACTTCCATGAAGGTTTTCCTTAGAAATTGTTGTGTCCTACCAAATGCTTACAAGGACAAGAACTGAGGGTGCATCTGGGTGAAATAATTTTATGAACTTTATTATTATATGTATATCTAAAGTAAACTATATATATATATATATATCTAGGGAGTTTAATGGATGTCTAAATTGCTGGTATAGATCTACCACCAAGACAATAGATAGATCTATCTAGCCAGGTGATGAGAAGCAACAAAGTCCTAACAAGCTCCAGGTGAGCCACAGTCACAGTTCTGCTGTGGTGTCTCCACTGGAGATGTCCAGCAGTGGTACTGGCTTCAGGATCTTCCCCTCTTCTCTCCCTAACTGTATGCTGTCCTGTCATCTCCTTTGTGCCATGCTAGCCCAGCTGGTTCCATACATATGGTATGTATGTGAGCTCCCTTTGATAGGGAAAGATCAACAGGAAGCTTATGAGGCAACAACAGTCTGTATTTCTAAGCCTATGTATTAAAACTGAGAATGATAAATGCAGTCATTTTACAGTTCCCCCCAGGACAGTAACCCCCCAAAAGAAAATAAAATAACTTCTGAATTTCACATTTTTTTCCCCCTTAAGTATTGCACAACAGTGAAATTCTGGCAGTACTACTGCTGAGAATGTCAGTAGTAGTCAGAATGTTAAGAAGTCATAGAGTGGTTCACAGAAATGCTCTGTGAACTGATAATAAGTCATGGAGCTCTGGTTTGGATAAAGGCATCACCTTCAAAGTATTCTTTGAATGAAGTTGCTCTGTTTTAACATTCTTTAAAAGTATGAGCTTACATAATGACAATGTAGTATTTATTTAAAGGAAACTGCTTTCCATATACTCTTCTGTCTGTTATATTTCGGTTGAATAACCATTGCTCTTAGTATTCAACTAATTCAATCTCTGAGATAATTTTTTTTTTAATTCAATTAATTGTCTAAGTGGAAATTATAACTATTCCTACAGATCTTTGTATTTATTCACTGCAGAAGACTTGCGCATAAAAGGCTTACATACAATATTCGTATGTATTTCAAAACTGTAAGAGTATATAAAGTTGCTTACACTTACAGTTTGTGCTTTGGCAAACTTTGCAGGAAATTGAGAAGAGACGAGACTCTGCAAGTTTGCTTTTATTGTAAACATTATGCTCTTTTGTATTAATCTTAATCAAGCATTACACAAAATCAATGACAATTTGAATTAAGAAATTGGATATCAGAAGAAAATCTCTGTAAGGGCCTTTTTCATCAATAGGAATTTGAAGACATTTTCTAGTAAGAGAACAGTGGTATAGTTGTTAGTTGGTTGGTTGGGGGTTTTTTTAAACATATTTTTGATTTGTGAGAGAAAGAATCCTAGTTTCAGAGAGACTGCAAAACAGCATAAGCACCAATCACTAGGAACTCCCTATCAAGTTTTGGAATTCAAATATCAAACCAAAAATACCCATAAATTGAGAAAGCTTCTCTGCAGACTTTCGGGGAGAGGTGAAAGACACATCCACAAGCAGAAAAAGAACAAGACTTCCAGTACAGCAAATCATTATTACTATTTTTTCAATGCATTGCGTCAACACAAGCCAAGGATAGATTTACAGTGATAAAAATGATGATAACACCACAGAAAAGGCAGAATTGTTCAGCAAATACTTCTTACCAAGCTAGGGCATCCTAGCTTGCCTATAGCTGGCTTGGAGGTCCCTACAATGTGCCCTTCTTCAAGCTCCGCCCTATTTCTCCCACTAGCCCTATGAATATTTTTTTTTTTTTGAGTGTAGGTTGAGTGTAGGTTTGAGTGTAGGTACCACTAATATAGAAAGAGCAAACTTGCACAAAATGTTAGTTTAAAGCCTCCTGGGCCAGAGAGAAAATTGAGTCCAACTTCCATGTACTGGATGAGTGCTTCTCCTGACAGATTAAAAAATTACCTGTAACCACGTAATAATTTTTCTTTTAAATGTGGCTCTTTTTTATCTGACTGTGCTTCAAATTGATGCAGCTATATTTTTGGCTACTAAATCCTGTTTGTAGAGAGGACCCGAGGCTCCAGCTGGTCAGCCTCCTGTGTGGCATGAGCAGAAAAGCAGATAGTTTCACAATCCAGCTCATGCATGAACATAAACAAGCAAAGCTGGAGCAGAAAAGCCCCTCCTGCTTGGAGAATCTCCAGAAGTAAGTCTCTTAAATTTTTTTTTTAATTTTTCTTAAAAAGACTTCTCAAAATTTTCAAGGTAAAGATGGGGGAATCTAGGAAGTTTAATTGTTTCAGGAATGGAGGTGAGCAGGAGTTTATGGGATCACAGCTTGGCTTGTCGTCTGAGGTCTGGCACCTCTTCCAATCTTTCCTCCTCCTTGTGTGCATGACCCAGACCCACCAAGCCCCCGTCACTTGACTAACCTTGTTACACCAACTCGTTTGCAGCGTGACTACTGTAGCCAACGGAGAAAGTACTGCCCCTCTATAAAATGGGAATAACGATTCTCTTTTGCCTTCTAAACGTTTTGAAACACACAGATGAAAGTCTTACACAGGAAGTAAGTTCCTCTTTGAAAACAAGCCTGTGATATTGTTTGCCTACAAAGAAACAAAGGTTACACGTTTCAAAAGTTTGCACAGTAAGTACTTACAAGCTGCACATTGTTTTTCATTACCAATGATTTGTTTTCTTGCAGAACAACTTCTTCTAAAATATTAAATAGTGACATCAAAGTGACTAATGCATTTTTTTAATCTAAGAATTGCTCAATTAAAAATTTACAAGGCACGCAATTTTGATTTCTGCCAACAATAGTCAAAACTTGTGTATAAAGATTAATTACTTATAAAGTAAAACACTTCTTTTAAAAACTGACATTAAATTTGCATCTGCATTGTATGTTGGATTTTATTCTACTCTCTTTAAGCAAAGTACTTCTGGTAGACTTTTGGTAGATCTTTAAACTGCTGATGGAAATGCATTTTATGAATTGACTAGTGCTCAAACCAGCTAAAACCAAGGAGCAAACCGTATTTTTTACTTCTGGTTCTGATGCATTCATTATACCCTATGGTTATCCTACTTAACAATATAAAAATTATGCTGGATTTTAAATGACATTAGATTATTGGAAATTATTATGTCGAAAGTTATTCATATTTCATATAGAATTAATCAACTTTGTTAAAACCGTCTTGGAAAATAGTTGCACTTTTCAAACTATGTTATAACATCTCGTGCTTAATCTGCATGATTGAGGTTTCTAATGACAGAAAAATATATATTCCTTTTACTATACCAAGACTGCCCTCTAGAGTCTCATTGGGCCAAATTAATCTCTGGTGTAACACCTCTCTCTCCAGATTAGTTTTGAAACGTGCACATCTTTGCAGGCCCCATACTACGCAGTGCTCCAATTTGAATGATACAATGCTTGCTTGAAAAAAGTAAGTAGTACAATTTCAAGAAAAAGATAGATTTTTTTTTTCACTTAATATGAGCTCTAATAACTCATTACAAAAAATTACCTCTGGCCTCTTTACTGCACATAATTCACATTCCAATTGAGTCGTAAAATATTAGCAAAAGTATGAAAAAGAGAATAGTTTTAATCTCTTCCTAAAACCACATGAGAGATGTGTATGTCTATAAAAGATGACAGAGGGAATGCATGCAGGATAACTGAATTAGGCTGGTTCTTGTTCTTTCTTTACAAGTGTTAAAAAGCAGCCAACCCTCTGAGGGTTGGATTAAGCTTCCACTGAAGCCAATGGCAAACCTTAAGTAATCAAGGAAACAGAATTATTGCACTTATTGCCAGAAGCATTTGTATTCAGTTGTTAAATTAATAATGGGTATCTGGTTCAATAAACAGTTGTGTTTCCCATTAAATTGCAGCTGTGGTACTGCTTCTTATTACTTACCAATATATTATGCAAAAAAGGCAGGGGAAAGAGGACAAATGTGAAGTAAACAGACTCACACAATATGGTTTTAAAATGTACGATGCAATGAAACAAACTCTTAGCATACACTTTAAACCATTCACCACTTTATATCATTGAAAGAAAGTCTCATTTTCAGATTAAAAGACTGTAATTCTTAATTACAACTCTATCAATTAAATCAAAGAACATAATAAAAAAAAGTAAGATTTCTTTTTCTTCCCTCAAAGAACTGAATTTTCAATGTCTTCCTGTTTCCCAGTTCTCAGTAGGAATGGCTCATACAAATCAGGTTGCACTTTACATTTATTATATATTCTATATATTCTAAGGCAAATCTGGGATAAATAGTTTCAGGAAGATAACTGAAATTGGCTTCACTTAGATAAAGCCAAAAGGATTTGGCCCTACACTGATATTTACAGCAGATGTGCATAAAAGTGGAACATTGTTTATTGAGTTATTTCCTGGAATCTGCGTTTATTTAATATAGTTTTTCTTTATTCTGATCTTTCTATAGGAAGTAACAAAAAAATCAATTTGAATCACAATGAATGGTGCAGAACTAGTAATTGATTTTTTTTCACTATATTTTGTTCAGAATAAGCCCCAGTTACTTCATCATTCTGTATTCTATGGTCCCAAGTTCTAGTAATGTAACTGCACTTGCATCTATATCTTACCAAGTAGACTCAAGACCGTTCTCTCATGAGCAGCAGTGCAGTTATTCTCGGTCCCTGTGACTGCAATGTGAAGAGTTGCAGGCAGTCATTTGGGAAATCTAGGACCAATTTCACATACTGAGGGAAGGGCATGCAGGAGAATACACAAGAGTCTTTGTTTGAGTAGGTTACACACAATGTAGGAAATATTTCATTAGTGTAACAATGCAAAAAATTTACAAACGTTATGTTACACATCATAGACCTAAGTTGACAAAAACACCTACCAGGTAAATAATTTTTTTTTTTCATCTAAAAGAAATGTTTAATCTGAGGGCCACTGCAGAAAGTGGGATTCTTCCCATTGGTGTGAGTTGGCTTCTTACCTGCTCCTTCTCATCCTCTGTATACTTGAGAAAGCAGGAATCAATTTAGACCATCTTCTCAATCCATCTGCCCAGGCTAATGATCACAAGACC
The DNA here is from genome assembly GCA_004320125.1 of Scolopax mira. Taxonomy (NCBI): domain Eukaryota; kingdom Metazoa; phylum Chordata; class Aves; order Charadriiformes; family Scolopacidae; genus Scolopax; species Scolopax mira. The sequence goes on from BJBW01004408.1 coordinate 39,297, forward strand.
TGGTTGAAGAATACAATTCCTGTTGTTCCAGGAAATCAGTTTTTATATCACTTTTTTCAGTACTTTTGTTGACAATAATGGGAAAATATTCTACATTTCTCATTATCTCTTTTAAATTGGAATAGGTTTCCTATTATTCTTTATTCCTGAATCCTCTATTTCTGACTATGCCTTGGAAATACTTGCAGTCATTCCCAACATAGAGATATGGCTCTATCTTTTAGGGAGTATTGACTTTTTAATCTTCTAATTTTGTTGCCTTTGAGCTGATCATTTTTCACTATTAGGCCACTTTTTTCACTAAAGAAGAAACACAGAGTAGAACCGAAGCATTTTAAGACAAAAAAAGCTCACTTCTGATTTTGCTGAAAGTCACATTAAACATTTTTCCCCACCTAGCCCTATTACAACTGGCATTTCCCACATGATGGATATTTCACAAGTAGTAGATTTGGTCCTAGACAAAACCATTGTTATATTTGCACTGTTCAGAAAAATGAGGCGTTTTATATAATCACCTGCTGTAATACATGCATGAAGGATGTGAGCTAGAGTTTTGTACTCGATTGAAGAGCATTCTAACCGTTAGCCTGCAATTCCCTTTGAGGCAACACTTTCCCAGTGTGCCCAGTTGGAGCAGTTTCACTTTGTCTGACATCACTGTGAAAAAGAGTAAGGTTGTGAGAGTTCTTGCCTGCAGACTGGAACTATGTATAGCATTCTACCTGCTTTTAAAAATGTTTGATTATGCTAGAAAAGGAAATGCTGTAAAGAGAAGATATCAAGAATTTTTCCTTTCTCTTTTTTCTAGACATTCCTTCTCTTAGTGATTAGGCCAGTTTTTAAAAGTAGGATTTGTCTGCACTGTCCACAGTAAAAGAAGGGAATTTTGTGAACGTGACCATTTGCCAAAGTGAATAACTGAACCACTGCAGACAGGGGTCTATGAATGTTTCACAGAATCACAGAATGATATGGGGTTGGAAGAGACCTCTGGAGATCATCTAGTCCAACCCCACTGCCAGAGCAAGTCCTCCTAGAGCAGGTTGCACACGGCCAAGCAGGTTTTGAAAGTTTCCAGAGAGGAAGACAGGCACCTCTCTGGGCAGCCTGTTCCAGTGCTCTGACACCCTCAAAGCAAAGAAGTTGTTCCTCATCTTTAGATGAAACTTTGTATTTTCAAGTTTGTGCCTGTTACCTCTTGTCCTGTTACTGGGCACCACTGAAAAAAGACTGGTCCCATCCTCTTGACACCCACCCTTTAAGTATTTATAGGTGTTGATCAGTAGATGCTTGGCAAAGCATGTGATGTCAACATGCAAGGTCCACATGCAATGTCACTGGACCTTCCTCATCTCTACTGCCCATTCTTGTAGTATTCCAGAAGTTTTCGGTATTGATGTAGCTTTCGACTTTGTACCAGTGTCATCAGAATAACTCTGACAATTGTGATGTTCTATCATGAAGGTATTAAATACCGTTGACTGCAAAGTTGATGAGCCTCACTGGTGACGTTTCAGCCTTTTATTTCAACCTGCCCCTTTCAGCACTATCCATTACAGTCTTTGCTCACCTATTTTCCTTGCTTCCTACCTCCCTTACTCTTTCTTCAATAACTTTCATTTTCTCAATTTTGCTTGAGGTTTCCCACATGGCACTTCTTCAGGTCCACTATTGCAAATCAAACTGACAAAATCTATTCCCTCTGTTTGTTTGTATATCAATCTCAAAAAGGTCAGTCCCACAAGACTTTGTTTTGATTCATTCTTATTGCACTTTGTATCATTTTCTCTTTCCTTTCTATATTTTTCATCTGTTCTTTCAGAAATTCTTATAAAGTATAATATACCCTTGACATGAGATTTCCAGGCCTGCAATTGGTTTATGTCACATTTTTTTCATTCTGTAAAACAGACACTGCATTCACTATTTTTTAATTATATTCTCAGTCATCCCCACACCACTTCATACCCCAATATCCTTTTCCTCATCTGATTGCAAGACTGTGGAAAAAAACCTGTCTTGTGATGTTTTAACTGGAGATTCCTTTGCCAGTTCCTTGAAATTATCTGACCTCCCCCAGCTTGAATGCAATGATGTTTCTTGAGTGTTACTTCTATCTCAGTTGAAGCTATATAAGTTTCAATAATCATCTTAATATTGTCCATTTTCCTTTTGCTCCCACTAAAACATCACATTATTTGAAACTGAATCAAAGTATTCACTTGGTTTTGAGGCTAAAGTGAAAATGTCTTCCATCTAGAGGTTAAATAGTCATTGTGTAACAGCTTTACTTTTCCTCTAGTCCTTTGTCATTTGTTTTACTGTTCTTTGCAAGGTCTACATCATGTTGAGTCTCTGCTTGTTCTTAACTTCTTTCTTAAAATGACAAATTTTAATAACATTGATACCTTGGGTTTGATGTTGAAGGCCCCAAGACTTCATTCTACCTGTATTCACTACCTGGTTCCCTTCATTTATTCAAGTTTATGTTTTGAACAAACAGGTACAGGTTTGTTCATATTTGGCCTACATTTGTCTAAAACTTAATTGACTTGTGATCACTAAACTAAGTTTTCTTTCTGTTTTTATTTCACTTAAAATTCTTGTCGCTAACCAAAATGCAGCCTAAAATGCTGTCATCTCCTGTTTTAGCAGGGACACTTTGGTGGAAGAGATTGTTTGCTTCCACATAACATGAAACATTGTATCATGCCATACTTATTGCTGTTTATTTTGCTATTTCTACATTTTTGTTGTTTATCTTCTGAAAAACTGGTTCAAACCTGCGTTTCGTCTCACGCGTATAACACATGCGCTTGTTCTTGACAGAAATCACCGTTGTTAAGTGTCACACTAGAATTTACACTGCAGCAGATGCCTGTAGATACTGTGGTTCAGGAAGAAAATCTTATTAAAATGTAATCACATTTTAATTTACTCTTATTAAAATGTAAGCACATGTTTAATTTACTGATGCAACCAGTAATGTTTTTTAAAAGATTGCCGCTTCAGTTGTGTAGGAACAACTGAGCTCCTTTACAACTTTCTCAACTCTATCAACATCAGAAAGGTTAAGAGTATGGGGGACTATGTGATGGTCATGTCATTCCCCTCTGCCTATAACATAAGGTGCTGAAATTTGCTCCATTTAACTCTTTTCCAAGATGTTTCCTGTGCATTTTTAAGAATATTTTTAAGGAATCCATGAATTTTGGATGTGAAGATGGATTTTACAAAATCCTTTGTTATTGGATATTTTCTGCCTTTAATCATACTACCTTCATATTACTTCTCAGTTTTCTTTTTGATAAGCTAATTGAACCCTTCAAATTTCATATTTTACACTAGTTTTTCCTGCTCTTGAATTTGTTCTCCAGTTTCCTCACATCCTTTCAAAAATATGGACTGCATGAGTGGAGATAATAATTTGGTATGAGTCTCAGAGCTACTTCCATTTCTAGTGCAACATGCTCCTCTCCTATGCATTTGTACTGAACAGCCTTATTAGTTGATTTTTTTTCCTGGAAGATTCATAGGAAATTAGCAAGTCATCGTTACTAGTGCCGTGTGTGTGAGAGGGGAGCACGAGATCATGCCCAGATAAAAAAAGAGAGAATATTTTGGCCTTACCCCCCCACAAAATGCAAAATATCAGCCAAAAATGGTGCTGATGTGCTGTGCCTCCACACTGACCCAGCCTCTCTGAGATTAATTTTGAAAATGGTGTGTACACACACACACACATGCTCAATTTCACATGCACACACATGCACAGACACCACCTTGGGGGAAGAAAGAGTACTGTTGGCGTTGGGGGTAAATCGGCAGGGATCGTCTCTGTCGGGCTGAGAGTTACTGTCTGAGAGTAAAGTTAGGAATTAGATTTAGGAATTGTACACTGTACCACCCTGCTGCTTGGCTCTACTACTGCAGCCATTCTTGGAATAAAACCATTAATGTGGTCCCTGATAGGTGACTCACCTGAATGAAGGAAAAATACTGTGACAGTAGCAGCTAGTAAGTCAGTCAAAATTAATATTGCAGGATGAGATGTCTACTTTCTTGAATTTATAATTGCTTAACAATGAAAATATGAAATTATAATTGTCAGATACTCTGCTTTGTCTTCTTATTGTCTCTGACTTGGTCTTATAATTTTCAGTGCTCATCATTTGTTTGAAATTCAAATTTCAAGAATTGCAGAACTCAAATGTCAATGGAGTTTCAGACTGTCCTCTTGATAAAACTATATAAACTGTGATTTTAAGGAAGCACAATAAAAAGAACAACAGAATAATCTTGAAACAGAAACACATTTGTCTGATGATTCTGTCAAACAGAATATTACTTCTGGATGCACCAGTTTCCAGCAAATAGAATTTTATTAAAAAAATACAACTACTGTTTTATGAGAAGGTAACGCTCTGGGCCTCTATGGGAGGTTCAACAGGGTAAAATTAGCAATATAGACAATATTGTTTAAAACCTGCTGCAAGAAAACTTTGTTTACCACATGAATATTTTTAATTGACCTGTGTTTTTTGTTTTGAAGACCACAAGGTCTATTCACTAGTTTTTAGTACTTTAAAAATTGTGTTTTCATGTTCTGGGCACCACAGAAAGCTGTCCCCAAGCTGAAAATGCCTAATCACAAGCAAAAACTCTAACTCTGCTTAACCCCTTCTAGTGGAAATGCCGCCTGGCCAGGGGGATCATCACAAGGGCTGCGGGTCACTTCCTGACCAACACACATACCCATGCCAGTACTCAAAACAGGGCAAAATGCTTTTCACTGGCCCTTTCTAAGGGCTTCATTTCTGTCTCTAAATGTACCCACACAGACTCAAGTTTTTCACGGTGAAAGAGGTGAAGTTCTGCAAAGAGTCTTTTGAATTTTGGCTAGGATATCACTGTTTTAGCAGTTAAGCGATGTACGGCACCTTCTTCATTCTGCAGCTTTTAGAAAATCTCAGAAACAATAATGTTTTTGTCTGCTGCACTTTTCTGTGTTTTCAAAGAAGCAACATGACTTACCTTATGTTTAACTGCAAAGTATAAGTGCAGTCTGTAGCAAATAAATGTAAGCAGTGTAGGCTGGAGCCCTGGGACACATATTACTTATACATATCTTGTTGGTAACAGAACATAAATACTTCACTAAAGTCTCCATTTGTAATTTGTGCTGAACGTTTCTGAACATATGAAATATGAATTACATTTTGTAATGGCCCTTTGTGTTGAGGTCTAGCGGGAAAATATTGTTCTCCTCGAGACAAAGTAAATTGCAATGATTCCTGAAGGGACTTGACTTTTGTACAAGAAAATACATTTAATCTGACATAGCTACTCTAATGATCTCTCATGTTATCTTTTATTGAACACAAAATGAGGTACAGCCATCAAATTTTAGCATGCTACTGAGTGTACCATCATTAGATTACCAATATGGGGCTAAAGGGAATTTACTTATGTCTACACACTTTTAGGGACTCCCGAATTTAGTGGAATGGCCTGTACCACCCGTTATTTATAGGAGGAAGGCTTAAAAAATGTAGTTTTAGAAAGATGTACACTCGAAAGGAGTTAGAAACAATCACTATGCCTTCACATGTATGAGGCATCAAGGAATCTCTTAAGAGGGCTAAGAGGAGAACTATCGCTGTGTTCAACTACCTGCCAGGACGTTCTCAGAGGTGGACAGCAAAAGCACAATGGGCAACAGGCTTAAGTTGAAAGAAGAAAAAAATCCAATTTGATATTAGGAAAGCAATTTCACAGTGAGGTGATCAGACATCAGAAGAGGTCACCCAGGGAGGCTGTGGAATTTTCTTCTTAGGGGTATGCTCCAAACACAACCAGAAAAGGCTGTATGCAACCTGATCAAACTTCAGAGTTAGATCTCACTTTAAAGACAACCCTGCTCCAAGCAGCGGTTTGGACCAGATGACACCAGAGGTCCTTTCTTACCTGTTTTACTGCATGATTCTATGATCTTATTCTAGGTTTTATCATAATTATAATGTATCTATTATGTGAAACCTTATTTCATCTGTAAAATGCTGTATATTCATCTGTGACAGATGTTCTGAAGAATATGAGTACAGTACAGTCCTGTACTGTACAATACATGAAGAATGCAAAATTACTATTGTCTTGTATTATGTGACTAATAATGCTTCTTTATGGTTAAAATGTGCTTCCTGATAGTTATATAAGAATATATATAATCAACTTCAACAGAGGGGTTTGTTAGCGTTTAACAGAATAGCTGACAGCATAATTGGACTTCTTATTATTTTTATATTCTTAATATACAAATGATTGCTATACATGAACTTCATAACTATTTTGCTATGTCCATTTGCTATGTCCCTTTGTTGATCTGATTACTGTTCCTAACCTCAGCACACGATGAGACAGCAGTGTGGAGAAATGGCAGGGAGGGGGGAAAATTGTAATATATGTAAATGAAGCCTGCTGAAGCTACACTTTAGAGTCTTTTTTTCATTTTGTTCAGTTTGGTTTGGTCTATCTTTCTCTTTAAAGAGGGATCAGACATTTTTCTATTTTAATATTGTCACTTGCAACGATTTGTTAACAACTTGTTTGTTTTTTTTTCCCAAACCCAGAAGTAACAGCTCCAACATCAAAGAAAGCTCAGAGGAAACAGCTGCACCCCGTACACTGATTTTAACTAAACTATCACAGAGAAAAAGTGCTCAAGTTACTTGCAAAAGCCTTTTGCAAACCACAGCATCATGTGTGGTAGCACGCAGTTTCTTTCTCAGTTTTTGATGCTTTGAAAAAGAATTTGTGGAACTATATAGCCTGTAGGGATGCTCACCGTAACATTAAAGATTAATCTCAGTTCCACCATAATACTGTAATACAGAGCCCGGTGAAGGTTTTTGGCATTCATGTACATTTCCATGCCTTCACATATCTGACTGTTTCATGTATGATAGCGGTAATTAAATATTTTAAGCTTATAATGCTTATTTCCATCATTATATCCTTTTAATGTATTAACTATACTCTCAACTTTTTATTTCATGAATGCGGTTTTGGGGTGGAGTAAAGTAAAAGCTTTCAAGCATAGAAAAGCTGTTACTCATGCAAGGCTGTTTCTTACTCAGTCTAGACTGAGAAGTTTGGAGTAGTTAAAACTTGTCCTTGGTAGCTTGATGTACCTTTTTGTAGTAACTGCTTTTAGTTACTTTTTAAAACACCAAGGGATTTCAAGGGCTAGGATGAACACTGAAATAGAGACAAGCAGTTAAAGAGACATTATTAATTGAGGAGATGCTCAACTGTTACTTAATTCTGGTTTTCAATATAAACATAATACTCTGTGGAGAAGATGAAGGAAAGACAGTAACCTTTCTATTTACATTGCAGTCAGTTTCAATTATAATGTTCTATGTATTCTCCTTTGCAATACTGTCTTTGACTGCTTATTTTAGTTGAATGTTGCTATTTCTTAATGTGAAGGCAAAAGTAAAGAGTTTATTTAAAAAAACATTTCAAGAAGAAAATTTAGACATGGTATCCCAGACATTTTTAAATGAAGCTCATTTAAAAGCTTGACCTATCTATATGTTCCTTAATGGAATTTTACTCATAAAATTGCTCATTAATAATTTTCTAAATTGCAATATAAATTATTTTAATATTTCCTCCAAATTGCACATTCCAAGGGTGTGCAGATGAGGCTCTGGTTAAACAGAGAGTGTAGAGTCATTTAGTTACAGATAATTTCAAGCCCCGCTGTGCTGCTGCTGAAATGTTGCTTGGAATTTTGTGTCTGCTTTCCAGAAAGACAAATCTGTGCTGGATCAGGTGCATGCTGGGTTGTTTCCAACCCAATGTAGTGGCCTATAATCCACCAAGTGATCCCTGCCTCTTAGGCCAAGTAACACAACATGACCTGCACCTCTCGGGAGCCTGTTCCTCTCCACGTGCCATTGCACTTGGAGCCTTATCCACCTTGGTATGCACCCCAGGGTCCCTTTTGCTTGCTCACAGGCACAGCTGGGCACATCATTGTCAAGGCTTATGCACCCTGCATCTTGCACAAAAACATTGCCCCAGACTGCATAAAGTGACACATGGCTCACTCTCTCGAATGTTCATGGTGTCAATATGTTGCCCACTGCTGCCACATCTGCTGGCCCTGCATTTGCACTTTTGCTACTGTGGTCATACTTCACATCTTCTCACCCTGTTTCCAGCCCACCAGCAGCCTACTTCTCCAGTGTGGAGCATCGCTCAATGAAGGCACATGTTTGTGAGGTAGGACCATTGACCTAAGACCTCTAGAACACAGAAGACTCCTATCAGAGGCTTGGGAGACCAGAGACTACGGCCATCTGGTTTCTGTATGTCCTATCTGGCACTGACATCAGTGGTGGATCAGGAGGTTAAGATGTCAAACAAACATGTAAAGCCAGCTAGCACCTAAAGAGCACCAGAACAGAATTTCAGCAGACTCTTGAGTGTATGAAAGTCAAAGAAGATCGGATTTACATCTGGTTTTCTCCCCTTTCCCTGAGCTCATTCCACACAGGTAATGACAGTCTCTTTTCCTTGCCCTGCACATTATGTGAGTAGGCAGCATCTCTCCATAGAAAAACCATTAATCACAATTAATTAGGCTGCCCCTAATCAAAACTTTATCCCACTCTCAGAGTAGGATTGTGAGCATTATGGAATCATGGAATTGTTGGAGTTGGAAGGGACCTTCTAGAGATCATCTAGTCCAACTCCCCTGCCAAACAGGATTGCCTCAAGCACATCACTCAGGACTGCATCCAGGCAGTTCTTGAAGATCTCCAAAGAAAGGGACTCCACAACCTCCCTGGGCAGCCTCTTCCAGGGCTCTGTCACCCTCACCATAAAGAAGTTCTTCCTCATATTTGAGCTTTCTATGTTCCAACTTGCGCCCATTGCCCCTCATCCTGTGGGCCAACTTGTGCCCATTGCCCACCACTGAGAATACTCTGACTCCTCAAACCACCCTTTAGATAACTTGTAAGCATTAATAAGGTCTCCCCTCAGCCTTCTCTTCTCCAGCCTAGATTCCCAGCTCTCTCAGCCTTTCCTCATAAGGGAGATGCTCCAATCCCGTAATCATCTTGGTTGCCCTACACTGGACTCTCTCCAGCAGTTCCCTGTCTCTTTTGAACTGGGAGGCCCAGAACTGGATGCAGTATTCCAGTTGTGGCCTCACCAGTGCAGAGTAGAGTGGGAGAATGACCTCTCTTGACCTACTGGTCACACTCTTCCCTATGCAGCCCAGGATTCCATTGGCCCTCTTTGCAACAAGGGCACATTGCTGGCTCACAGATAGTTTACTATCCGCCACAACCCCCAGATCCTTTTCCCCAAATGCATTGATCATGCATCTCCAAGTCAACATCTCCACTCCTTTTTCCTAGCCTCTGCCTTCCGCCATAAATCCTGGATCTGCCCTACCCAGCCTGTTTCTGATTTTAGAGCTGGTTTTCCTGCCAGCTGATCCATGTCTTTGTGAGAGTGCCACTGCCTCACCTCAAAAGGGATCCCAGGAGCAAAGAGGGGAACACAGATGATGAGGGAAGCAGAACTGGTGAGTGAAATAGTGAGTGAATAAGCCAAGCTCACAGCACTGATACTCTCCACAGGACATACATGGTGAGTCCTGGAACCATGGAGTCAGATTATCATAGTACCAGCTAGTGACTGCCTGCCCAATTTACTGATGCTTCCTCAAATATTTCCCTGGTATCTTAACATTTGCAGCTTAGAAGCTTCATGAGATAGAATTGATAATTTTTAACTTAACAGCCCCTGTGAGATTTTTCCTCCATGACTTTGTCTAAAAACTTTTTGAGCCTGTGCAAAGTTCTGCTATTTACACCATCCATTTACACAATGTGGTAATCCATTTGTAGTTTAACAAACCTCAGCATCTGCCCAGTAAATGATTGCAGTATTCATTTGAAAACCGAAGAGTTTCTCTTCCTACAACAGGATGATAATCCATTTACTCCCATGGCCAACTCAAAAGATTTTTTTCTTTTTATATTTAATGAAATAAAAGAAAAAAATAATAAATTGATAGTTTAATCAGTATTTTAAGTTATTTGGCAACGAAGAATACTATTTAAACCTAAGTGATACTTTTCCGTAAGTCTAACAACACAGGCAGGACAAGGTTTGCAGAAGTAATGTGTTTTAACAGATCAACTAAACTAGACCCACTATTCTAATAAGTGATATTATTTCCAAACCTTATCCTACCAAGTGAACAAAGTATAATTTAAAATTTTACAGCTTAGGTCACTTCTAGGGATGTTTTTATAACATTGTGTTTGTCTCATTTTAAAACCTGTCAGACTTTCTGTCAATAGAATGTAATAGAGAAAGCAATATATAAAAGCGTTTTTTTGTTTGTTTGTTTTTTTTTACCAAGAGTAAAAAAAGAACACAAAAGAGAAACCGGAAGGGTTTGTGCTTTTTTCACTGGCCATTTTGGAGATGGAGTTAATAAGAAATAGAAAGCCTGTGATTCATCACATACCATGCAGCAAAAAACTCACAGATCTTGAAGCACTGACTTGCCGGAATGAAAGAATCATCCACCAGAGGATTCACCAGACTAATTCATATTTCTCAGCCTGGCCCAATTCTGAAACCCCTCTTTTTGTCTGCACAGCACATATACACTCAACTTCCCTTATGTGTCATATTATTTAACACAGATTAAGCACATATTGAAATCATTTGGGACTTTAATTAGGAAACTAGTAAAAAGGGCTAGCATCCTAAAGCTAGAAATAATTTTGAACAAACATGCTTGGAAACAGGAATTCCAGCAAGAAAATATGAATGCAAATTGAGACCATTTAGCCCAAAATGCCATCAAAAAGCCATAATTCAGCAATAATGAAATTGTTCTTTTGCTTTACATGACAAAATCAGAAATACAATATAAAAAGCTAATAAACAATTACTAAAAAAAGAGCTATCTAATTAATAATGTAGATTTTATATTAAGAAATATAAATGCCAAGGAATACAGATATACTAAGAACGATCAATGAAGGTTCTATTACAACATAGTTTCAGGACAAAACCTTATAATTTTAACTATGCAGCAGTAGTAAAAGTAACTGCTACAAATCCATTTCTGTCAAGAGACAGAATTTGGAAATGTTGACAAATAGAAGTGTAACATTTGGGGGTTTTCTTTTAAAGATAGAAGAGAAATACTTATCAAATTTTTGAGTTTGTGTCCTTATTTTTAACATTATCTAAAGACAACATTAAATAGTAACTGCTGAACTAAAATATTAAATGATCAGTTCTGGATAATTTTTACATAGATCTTCAAGGCACTGCCTGGAGAGCAATAGCTGACATTATTTTAATAGCTTTTAATAACTTTTAATAACTGAAACTGTAAGGGAAGTATTGGGAACAGAGGGAAAACTACTGTAGCATGGTTATTTTCAAAGGGAAAATGTAATGACCTGAATAACTACAGGCTAACAAGTCTGATGTTGATATCAAGCACAGTAACACAGCTATTGGTGTGGGAGTATTACCAATATGAAATGAAAAAGCAGACATACAGTGGAGACATATCTTTGATAGAAGATCAGTCTGTGTCCCTTTGGTCAGCTGCACTGCACAGTTATGCCAACATGAACTCAATCTTCTGCAATTTGTAAAGGTTTTCCATTGCAGAAGGACAGCCAAAGCCCACCAGCGATCAAACAAAACAACCCTGAAACAAAGCAACCTGGGAAGAACCTGTGGGTTTATTATAGTTTAGGAAAAGAAACCTGAGCTGGGTGGGGAGGGTCTCAGTGATGCTGAACAGGTCTGTGTTGTGCACCATGTGCTGCCGAATCATGGCTGATAGTCAGTCCATGGAGTAGTAGCGACAACATAAAGCAAACTAAATACCATAATAAGCAAAATGATTTAATATGCAAGTTAATATTTTTTAAACTTTTTTTATAAGTCTATATTAAACTACTAGAAACCAAAGCTTCTGATCTAAAATATTACAGGCATGGAGATCTTTGTTACAGAGCATAGTTGAGTCCCATGTAGCGAGAGGATGAAGGGTAATGGCTTCCAACTGGAAGAGGGTAGATTTAGATTAAATACTGGGAAGAAAGTTGTCACTCTCATGGTGGTGAGACACTGGAACAGGTTGCCCAGAGAAGCTGTGGATGCCCCATCCCTGGAAGTGTTCAAGGCCAGGTTGGATGGAGCTTTGAGCAACCTGGTCTAGTGGAAGGTGTCCCTGCCCCTGGCAAGAGGGCTGGAACTCAATGATCTTTAAGGTCCCTTCCCACCCAAACCATTCTATGATTCTGTAGTAGCTCTTCTTACAAAGGGAAGGATTTGGGCCTTCAAATAGGCAAAAGACAATGCAAAATGATGCACTGTAGTGCTATATCAAAATTTTACCCATTTCTGCAGCTGTGATGCTTATGCATAAAGTCTGCTTTCAAAAATAGAGAATACTGTTCCATTGCAACACTTCCTTTTGTTATTTTTTTTTTATTTGAGCAAAAATAAATGTTAAACTGGTTTAAAAATGTAATCAAATTATTTGGAGGTAGTGGTGGAAAACTTAATATTTTACAGTATGATTAGATTACAGAAATAACAAAAAGAAGGACAGCAGCGGTAAAAATTTCACCCTACCGCTGCCGCTGGTCCAGGCTTATTCTAGGCAGGCATCTTTTGTGCACTCTGCCTGGTGAGTTATGCTTTTGAATTCAAAAGTTTTGAACATCGCTTTCCTTTGGTACTAACAGTAACTTTAAAACAATATTACAAATAATTTTAGAAACAGAATTTGTCTCAAGAAAACAGTCTGATTTGTACAACAAGATATTCACAGTGTCTACCCACATTGCAATCAAATTAGGCATATGAGGTTCAGTTCAACTACAAGAGTGCTCAACAGAGTAAGAATTTGCTTATCCCGAGTGATAAATATGTATTCTGACCCTCTGTTGTCTAGCAAAACACACAGGGGATGGATAACATTGCATGTAAATGCCTAATGACAAGTGCCAGGATTAATGTGACTAAGCCTGGCAGTGAGATAGACCTCCTTGCTGCATATTCTGCTAATGGATCAAAAGAAGAATTGTACTTGCACAAGTTGCAGCAGAGGTTAATGCATCTTGTAGAGAAAGGGAAGATCCCAATCTCCTAACAACAGCTCATAGGAAAAACTCTGTCTTTGACTCTTCCTAGGACAATTATATCTACAATCTAATTGTTGGGGTTTGCGTCAGTTCAAAATATAACATGGCTGTTTACGATGTGTGCAAGCAGTTCATTGTTCAATGGAAATATCACTTGTTTTATTAATTGTATCTCATAAAAATCAGTGATAACTGTATCTGTGCATGTAAAGGTACAAGAAAGTTTTGGTTTACAATTTGATTGTTTATAGGTAGCCTTCAAATGCTTTGTGAGAAAGAGATGGGGGTTGTTTGGTTTGAGTTTTTTCCCACTTTTATTTGCTAAAGAGTGATTCCTCTTTTAGTATAAATTAATTTTCCATTTTTTTCAGCCTAACTTTTTATTCAGAAGATGATTGATCTCAGTGAGAGAGAATATTTGTTATGTTTAAAATTTACTGACACGTTCTTTGTGGGAAACACAGCCCTGCTAAGAACAAACCATTTTGAGCACCATGCCAGATCTTTTTGTCTTTTCCTTCCCCTCTCCCTATAGAGAAAGGTTGTGAAAGCATGGCATCCTACCATGACATTGCGCAGTGGTCTCAGGAGGGGCAGACAAATCATATGGTCTTCCTGAAAGGAGAAAGAGCCCAAGGTCTGTAAGGATGGGGACGAGCTCTGCAGGGATGAGGAGGCTAGCATGGGTTTGGGGACATTTACTGACCCTGAGTATGCCCATGCCCTCTCGCTGCTGTGTTCAGTGCCCCACAACTCTGCCTTGCAGCCTGCTTTGCACATATACAATCACAGAATCCTAGAATAGTTTGGGTCATCTAGTCTGACCCCCATCTTCAACTAGATCACATGCTCTGCCCCAGCCTGAGAGGCTCAGGAAGGTAGTTACTGACACTCCATCCTTTGTCCTCACTCCTCATGGGGGACAGCGTCTCACAACAATGGTTCTGGAGACAGGCTCCTGTGAGTTTTTCATGTCACTTGACAGCAGCCAGAGGGAGGACTCATCTGGAAAGCTGGCAGCCTCCAGACGGGGAAGCTCTGGCTGTCTGAGGGGAGAGCACCTTGCAGGTTATAGCACAGGCATCTGCTATATTTTTGAACATGGGACTGTCCGGCATAGACAGTAGCCTGGCTTCATGAACCATCTAACAAAGAAAGGCAGAAGATGCTGTGCCTCTGAGTCAGCACTACACAACCTTTTTGTTACGGCAACTCAACTTTCCATCTTTGTCCCTTAGCGCATAACAACTTTCTGGCCTGATACCTCTGGCTTTCCCAGACTAAAACTTCTCAGTCAGTCCTGTTTATTTGATCACTTCTAGCTCATTCCTTTCAATTTCAAGACCACCCGTGGCTCACAGACCCCTAGCCAGACTTTTCTCTGTCATGTCATCTGGCAGCCAGTCAAACTCACTGCTGGCATTCGCTGGCACAAGTGTAATTCAGCATTTTCCCATGACAAATACCACTGTTTCAGGGCTGCACAGGAGCTCATAGGGCTAAAGAAAGATTCACATTGTTTTGTGGTTTGATAATGCTTTCCTATTGCTGGAAACTCTAACAGGTGGCATCTGCCTTCTCCATAGCTGACTAATGACTAATGGCTCTCCAGAGGAGAGCCAGCTATTACATTCAGCTTCTTTGGTGTCTTTTGGTCTCTTACCTAAAATCCAGCTAGCCAGGGGGTGAGAGGAAGAGCCCCATCTTAGGTAACTGAGGTTGCTAGTCACAGCATAATGTAAATCGTTCTATCAGCCCCAGTACTAGCCGTGTGGTATAATGCTTCCCTTTAAGGAGCAGGATGCACAGAAAAATTATGAAAATTAATTCTAGGAGGCTCTGTGTCACTGCCACAGTATCCACAACAGCTACCAAATACTTGGCATTTGTAGAAAGATTCTGCAGTGTCCATCACTGAGGCTTCCCCTTTCACAGCACCCACACTTTGATCTGGTGCCTTACATTACATGAGCACTGACATTTCTCCCCACAGGTGAGGAAGGCTGTGCAAGGAGCCTTTCTACTCAGAAGAACAGCTGCAGAGTTTCAGCCCAAAGGCCCATTTCAGCCTGTATTGTGCCTCTAACTGTGGCCATTACTGGATGCTTAGAGGGAAAGCATCAAATTAAAGCATGGAGTAGTACCTCCCCCCACCCCCAGTAATGCATTCAGCTTCCAACAGTTTGCAGAACAAGGCTATTTAATCTCTTCTTGGATAGAAATTATTCCTTACTTAATTTCTCTACAAGAAGAAATTAAGTAATTCCTCACTTCGAATCCTGATCATGTCACTCTCCTCTGCACATTTTATAGTTTTATTACTGTGTGTGTGTGTGTGTGTGGTAGAGAGGGCCAGAACCACACAAACTATCCCTAGGCAAAACAGTGTTTTATATAATGACACGATAATGCTTTCTATTTTGTTCTCTATTCCTGTCTGGATAGTTCCTACTGTTCTACTTGCCTTTTGATAACAGCTAAGCACTGAGCACATTTCCAGAAATCGTCCACAAAATCCTTTTCTCTCTAATACAATTTTAAAAAATAAGCAACAACCCCCCCCCCCAAAAAAAAAAAAGAAAATCTACAACCAAACCAGAAGTTATTTGTTTGTAATTATAAAGGTATAAATTTTCTCTCTGTCCAAAGAATAAAAAGACTGCACAGTATGGTCCTTAAGATACAAATGAGTTATATTCCTTCTGGGATATTTTTTGATCATTCATTAAGGTTGGATAAATTCATTATATCCATCTACCAACCTCCAAGTCTTGAGTATTCAAGCTGTCATTCTAGATCTTTCATGTGCACTGTCCTCTGTGTGCTTCCTGCTCACACTATGAAGTTACTGAAGTGAAACAGTCCAATTAAGCAAGAAAGTCTCTTAGGTTCCCTGCATGTGTATTGTTAGGGGTGTTGGTATTAACTTCATACTTTTGACTTTCCAATAAGGAAATACTCAAAACCTTTTCTTGAGAACTCTGACATTTACAATGTTTACAAGGGTCCTTCTTTGTAACTGAGTAATTGAGGTAGGGAAGATGCTTTTGAAATAAGTTAATGTAACTAAATCCAATTTTGACCAGCTATGAAATACTGAGAAATTACCAGTCACTGTCTTTGAATGGCTTGATAGTATCAGCAAGGTAAATGTATATAAATATATGTATATTTATATACATATAAATATATGTATATAAGAATATCTTGTTACTGAAAGCATCATGACTGGAAAAACAGGTAGCAGAGGTTCATCCTTGTAACTCTGGATAACTTCAGAGCATCCGTTGTCCCCTCCTTAATTTCCATTTTTTCCTGAAAGTCACTGTTTCCATTTACTTGGCTGGAAAAATTTTTCTGTCAGAATTGGACTACTTTTGCCAAGCTTTTAACTTTAAATGAAATTTTTGACCAAAATTATACTGAAAGATTTCAGCCAACTCTTGTAATTTGTTTTTATGGCTGTGGTGATGCTTATTTGCTCTAATTGCTTGCTCTAGGCATTGTATACACTCATAAATAACAGTCCTTTCCCCGTGTCTGCTCTCCAGCTTCTTCTGTGCCCACCTCTGATGAATACAGCAAGGCAACCTACCAAGACTATCAAAGACTGTCAAACAGTGATACTGCATGATGAGAAAAGCAAAATATCCAAACTTCTCATTACCATTCAGCTTCCAACGAGCAAAGACAGTTCTTAGAAACCCTAAAAGAAGGGATGAAAAATATAGGAAGGGAAAACTTTGTAACAAGAATTTCTAGATTTTTTTTTCCAAAATAAATAATGACTTCATAAAACACAAAATGCATGAAGCAAACTCACCTCTTTGAAAAAGAAGAATTAAAAACTCACTCAGGCTGACCCAACCTAGCAGAGAAAAACAATTGTTAAGAAAATCACACCATGATAAGCTCAGTTATCATTCAGAGGACTGGACAGAACACCTAAGAAGTGTAAGCTGAAATTCAGGTTTCAGAAATCTCTGGTCTTTGTGGAGGCGATACACCAACCTGTATGAAAATTGGGTGTTCTTCTGTTAAATTTTTTAAGGTATGGATACGTTTTATGACGATGTTGGAATGATTGCTGCTGGAGAGGCCAGCAAGGCCCCGAGCCTTTGTCCTGTGTTGATGATCTTCTCCATCTTGATCTTCCCAAGTAAGAAGAGAACATGTTTTTACTAGTAATGTGTAGGTCAAGGAAACAAACAAAACTGCTGGACAAGGAAACCAGAAGGATTTACCTGCAAAGAGGTGTTACCTTAAAGGAGACAGTAGCCCTCAACAACCTGAAAGACTAAATTTGACTTGTGAGTAAACTGGAGAAAAAATAGTAAACAAAAGTTGGGGTAGAGTTACTTACTCATAGTTTTATTACTATTCTTTAGATACTTTTATTCAGAGACATTAGACAAAGCCCGCAGTATTACGAATAAACACATGATTTTTGATTAACTAAGCAATCTCTTTATAAGTGGGCAATACTGAATGAAAATTGTCCCAACTGAAGGAAATGGCAGAATTAGGGAAATTTTATGTGAATTTTAGAAGCTTTCTGAATCCTGAGAGGCCCTTCAGATATTAAAACAAATTGCCTTGGCATACAATATGCACTTTATTAAATACAGATGATTGGAGGGAGAAAATCTGAGGTTTGATACCTGCATTCACCCAAAGAAGTGTCCTAGTGAAAGGACAACAGCCAGACTTAAAGGAAAATCATCCTGTAAAAACAGCCATCCTGTATATGTGAAATCCTCATGAGCCTGCCAAAAAAAAAAAAAAGAGATGCATTTTCCCTTGCATCTGTTTAGTTGAAAGCAAATTCCCTAAGCATATCTTGAAAATGTGAAATGGTTAAGAACTCCATTATCATTCATGCTTCAGCAGCTTCATTATGTACACAGGCCCAGTCTTTTGCAGGCTAAAAGAGCAATCCTGATCCATGCTGTATGCCATCTATAACGTAGCCTTGCTGAAATACCCATACCACTAACATCTGTCTTGTGCAATGTTAAAAGAAAAAAAAAAAAAGCGAAAGATTCCCATAGATAAAATGCACATGAAGATGACAAAAAAAGAAAATACAGAAACCTATGACAGACAAATTTTATTAATGGCTCGACCATATGCATCCAGGGCATAATTAACTATTCACAGGTGAAATTAGCAGATAGGAGTGTCTGTCGTGAGCAAATTGAATAGACCCTGATTATATCAATAGTTTTCAACCAGTGTCCCCTGGTTATCAAACTATCAAATAAATTTGTCCACTTTCTCCTTTTCTGAGAGGAGGGGGTTAGGAGGGAGGGAGAACTTTAATTATCCGGCCACGGTATATGGCAGGTCATTAATAAAACCTAGTTATCTGGCTGCAGGTTTTATAGTTTTACTGTTATCTATCTTTTATCTAAATAAACATTTGGAAAATGTCCTTAAAATTACTGGACATACTTTGCCCCTTCTCCACCAGATATTTGAAAAGGAAACTTTGCTGGATTTTACTATACAATACATGGCGTCACCTCAAAGACTCCCACCTTCTTCCTCCTACCACTATAATGGAATTATAGAGTTTGGCGGTACATACATTGATGGATCTAACCAACCTGCAAATGCAGATAAGGGTAAAATCACTTGATGGGTTAGTTCTCCTTAATGTATATTTACTCAGCCTTTATGTTATGTATGCATTTTTTACTTTCATGCCACATATATCAATGACAAATGTAAGAATTGAAAAGCCAGTAATAACATAAAAGAACAGCATTTTTTTTCTCTATGGTGCAATTGCCAGAGACAGTATCTTTTCATTTGAATATAGAATAGTAAGAAATTAACATTTTTGGGGTCCTGGTCCTGATTCTGTTCCAAGTAAATCCATTTTCTAAACTCAAATCAACTTCTATAATACATCAGAGGTTTCCAATAATAAAAGCTCTACAATTAATTTACACTGTATTTTTCTACAGTAAGTATTATAATGATGCTTCTCATAAAGGAATACGAATGTTTATTTTGCATACATTTATACAAGCTCAGTATGGAAATGGTCCATGTAAAAATGTTTCTTTTGAGGATAACCAATTTATAGATACACTTCCCCATCCGAAAATTTTAAGTATTTTCTCTTCTGTCTACAGAATATAATACATATTTCTGGATTTTAATATTAACCATTTCCTCTTCCTATTGACCTTCAGAAATGTGAAAATCATAGCATTCTATTAAATAAGAAGGATCTAGTTATCTAATAACTTAAGAGGGGATATATATTCCTAGATGGGATTTCTTCATATATAATTTTTTGTAATTCTGGGAACATTATTCTACATCTTTCAAGTTCCAAAAATAAATAAATAAATTCAAAAGGATCTAAATCAAGTGGCAGGTTGGTGCCACGAAAGCAACTAAATTCCCTATTTCAAAACCTGTAGGCCTCAAGCACTTACATTGCAAGTTTCATTAGCAGAATTATTAATGCTGATGAGTACTTTCCATGTGACCAGAAGCAAACTGATACAGGGCACACTACTGGGGTGGGAAATGAAAGGAAAGCTGATGTACTGAAGTCCCCTTAGAAGTAAATTGGGATTAGAGAAGAACCCTATGTTAATGCTCTATTAGAGAGAAGAGGAAAAAAAGCAGTGAGACCTTTTTATGATTTTAGTTAAAGCAGTACAATTCTTTTCAACACAATAGGATTATTCCCGATTTAAAAAGTAAAAACATTGACAAGAGAGTGAAAAAAGTCTCCCTTCCTGATAAATCTCTGTAGCAGCAAGAGCTTGTGTTCACAGAAAGTCTAAACGGCCTTGGCAGGAGCAGACACGGGTCTGCTTGGAAGAATTACATTCTTCTTTTGGAGTGGAATTTTGAAGAGGGTTTATATACTTTTTCCAGCAGCAAGTGATGGTTCATATTTAAGATCTAAACTACAAGCAAATGAAAGTAAAAAAGTATGTCAGTATTAATGTAGTTTCATTGAAGTCGAAGGAAATGTCAACTTGAAGACTTAGCCCTTTGGGAATTTTTTTATCTACATAGTATAGAAATGCAGAAATTTGAAAAAAGTACATGACTGTCATAAAAGAAAAAGAAAAAACATCCACCAGTAAGGTAATAATACTTTATTTACAATTTCTAAAGAATAAGATTCTGGTCAAGTGAACTAATCTTGTAATTCTTTGTTGGCTGAGGTAAGTTAATCAACCTCCTTTACTTGTTGAAAGATATCAACATGAAACACAACTTTAAGTAGCGATTATATCAGGAAATTCACCTTTCTATCAATTTTGCTAATTATATCTTGGCATTACCTTTATATTTTCTGTATTATCTGTGTATTATAAGCAAAGTTCCTTTGCAATTACAGTTTCTACAATTTCCATACCTCGGGCTTTGGTGGTGATATAATTAAAAAGTGGTGGTTTGTGCAGGCAGTATTGCACATAGTGAAAAATGGCAGCTATTTCCACACTTCACAGATCCAGCTGCTATGAGCATTAAAAATTACTTAAAACACAAATTTATCGCATTGTGATTACAATGGATTGTGTTGTTATATATTAATTGAATTGTAAATTGCTGTTTTAAATTAAAACACAGCTTATTAGGAATGGCAAGAGAATAATAAGGGATGAAGTAATGTTTCATGTAATTGCTAAAATAAAATAAAAAATCTGAAGAGAGAAAGGAAAAAAGTATGTTCCAGACAACTACCTCTGGTGAAAAATTGCCCTGAAGCTATTGATGGACTGAATGTTTCTGTTTCTTCAGTGAATAACAACTTTTAGTCTCAGAACTCAAGGAACTTTTTCTAGCAAAATAATAATATTAGCAATAATAATAAGTCTGGAGATGCACTGTCTGCACGCAAAACACCGATTTTACGAAAATGTTCTTTTCCCATATAAGTCCCATTCCTATAAGAAAACAGAACCACTGACTGGCAGTTGCAGTTAAGCAGGCAGACAGGAAGATTAAAGTGGGGCAGAAATCCCACCAGATGCAGAAGAAAACACTTTCATTATGGCATATCTTTTACAAGTTATGTGATCCAAGAAGAGGATGGCAAAGAACATCCAAATAAGAGCAGCAAAGCTGATGAAGGGTCCACAGAATAAGTCTCATGAGGAGTGGCTGAGGGTATTGGGGACTGATTAGTCTGGAGAAAAGGAGGATAAGGGGAAACCTTGTTGTTCTTTACAGCTACCAGAAAGGTTGTAGCCAGGTGGGGGTCAGTCTCTTCTCCAAAGTAAGAAGTGATAGGACAAGAGGGATTGGCCTCAAATTGCACAAGGGGAGATTTAGATTAGATATTAGGATAAAGGTCTTCACCGAAAGGATTATCAGGCATTGGAACAGGTTGCCCAGGGATGTGGTTGAGTCACCAACCCTGGAGGGAATTAAAGGTTGTGTAGATGTGGCACTAAGGGACACAGTTTAGTGGCAACTTGGAAGTGCTACAGTTATGGTTGGACTCAATCATCTTAAGGGTTTTTTCAATCTCAATGATTCTATATAGATTTCATAAACATGAAAAAAGGTGGATGTAAGTCAGTAAAATTTAGGAGGAGTATCAATAAGTAAAGTTCCTTTTCATTAGGAAACATAAAAATAGGCAACTAGACCAAGCCCAAATATTATGTATTTCTAAACAACTCTAAAGAAAGTGAGGGAGATTAACCAGGATTGCCAGATTTTAAACAACTTCATAGAAGAAATATCAGTAAGCTATTGTAATTAGTTGGATGCAGATCAAGTTAGCTTGTGAAGGAGTGGCCTCCTAGGATTAAAGTATAGAGTTTAAAAAAAGACAGTTTAATTAAATATATAATTAGATGACATATACATAAGGATTTGAATTCCACGTCTTTCTAAAAACATATAATATTGGGGCTATATTACAGACAATCTACCAGGATGTTCATTAAAGATGATGTGTTATAGAAGATTAGGGAGATTTTTAAAGAGAGAAAATTTGTAAATAATGGATTAGTTCACTTACTCTGTAAGCTTTCCTCTGTAAACTGGATGAATTGTGCACAGTGGCATTATGGACACAAAGGGATGACAGGTTCTTGGTGCAGTTAGTCAGAGAATACTCAAGACAAAAAAAAAATGCAGTCTAACAGTAACTGTGATATATTCAAATTCAACATCACATGAGAATGAACAAGCTCCAGAATTTCAGTGTGTAAAAAATGAAGATGCTCTTGAAAAGAAATTTAAAACATGCTTCTAGAAGAGAAATATTTGCAAGAAGGAAGCATATTGTTTTGAAGACATCATATTAGAGTTCTGGTTTAAAAAGAAGTCACTTTTCTGGTGAAAAAGGGAAAAGATCACACAACTTAAAAACCATTAACAAAAAGCTAAAGCTAGCAGGGCCACTGACCTAGTGACTGTACATGAGAATGTCCAAGCAAGAGCCATTCTTTAGCGGATTGTCTCCTAAAAGGACTATTTAGACAAAACTTGAATATGTCAATGAAGAGAAAAACAAAACAAAAGAGACAATGAAGAAAGGGTTTATATGTATATACACACATATATACATAAGTTACAATAGTAAAAGACCTAAAGTAAAAGAGTTGGCTACAAATGACAGAAAGGCTCCATCTCTGCAAAAACTTAGCAATTAGTTTTGCTTGACAGAAAAAACACAAGGGAGATGAGAAGACTCAGTCACGTCACTTGAACAAGACATGTCAGACCTCATATTTTTGAGCAGTGAATGGATCAAATCCCTTGTGCTGTTTTCAGTGCCACTACCTGGCACATCTGGGATGAGCAGTGAGATGAGCTGCTACTGGTCACCATGCAGTTCCTCAGCCATACCAAGGTGTGCATTGCTCTCCTATAACAAGATCTGAATGCAGGTTCTAAATGCCACAGTAATTTCAGCTGGGGGCTGAGCACAGTTACTGCAGAGCCGAAATCTACTGCAGGTGTGTCAGGAGGAGTAGCTAGCCAGAACTGCAAGCACCTGGCTACCAAGGGGCACATTGTCAACTGCAGCTGCAGTAGGGATCTTTGTTGTCCAGCCTAAATTAGAATAGGGGCCAGAGATGTGGCATCAGCGCAAAATAGTTTGCAAGCTAGTATGCTAACAAGAGATAGTAGACTTGGCAACTCTCTCCTCTGTCTCCTATCCTCCTCCTATTTCTTCACTAGAAGAAGAGCTTTACTCCTTATGTACTTCAGAGAATGGATTGTTTGTTTTTCTCTTTCTCTTATTTTGCAGCCCTCTAACTTTTTCCTCCTTCCTTTCCACAAACGCTGTTTCACTAAACCTATTTGGTTGAGGTATCTTGTGTGATGCCTCTTCACATGAAAAACTGGAAAGAGTAAAAGATCTAGTTGCCTCCAATAGTATATTAAGTTTTATGGAATATATTTTTTTACATTTTTAGTATGGAGTAAATATTGAAAGTTTCATTAAAAGGTGAGGATATGAACAATTCTGGTCAAAGAATAATTTAGAAAAGGACTTGTGTATGTAATAAAATGTAGCAGAATTAGTGCATTATACAATATAGGAGGCATTTGTGTTCATACTTGGTTCTTTAACATTTGCCACCTAATATTTTATATTTAAAGTCACCTTTGTTTAGCCCACCTTTCCCCGATCAGTATAAACAGCAAATCAAGTCGTTCTTCATTCCCTTTATTCTTTTTCTCTAGTACAATACATTTTTGCAAACAGAATCTTGGGACATACAGATGCTATCACAAACATTCTAAATAGATGCTTTAAGTTAGCAAATGTTTTCATCTGCATATTTATCTAGAAGAATGTTGCCTGGTAGTAATTTTTAGAATAGAGCTACATCTAAGGATAACACTACTATTGTCAGAATATGGCTTCATCATTTTAGAGGACTTGTGTCTGGTTATAGCACTCAAAAACAGGATTCACAGTATTCTGAGATGACCAGGAAAACAAAAAAGTAAAATTTGCTAAACAAAATATTTTCAATACAGAGAGAAATATGAATGCTTTATAGAAGGCCCTGGTGAGATCTCTATAGATTATTATACTTATTTCTGGACACTCATTGCTAAAAAGAGGAATAATTTGAATAGGAATAGGTGTAAAAAAAGTCAGGAAAGATGGCAAGTGGGCAGATGACCTAGAGTATAAGAGGAAATATAAAAGGAGTTGCCTTGTTTAGCCTAGAAAAATGAAAGGTAAGAGTAGTTAAGACTGTACTGTATAAATTCAGCAGGTGACTATATACCACAGAAGGAAATGAGCTATTTAAGAAAAAGATAACGTTAGCCAAAGAACAAATTAGTATAAACCAGTCATGAATAAAATTAGACTGGAAATTAGAAAAACGTTTCTAAGTACCAGAGAATCAAGGTTCTGGAACAGCCCTCTAATAGGAGTTGTGGAGGGCAAAACACCTATGTAATGTTAAAATAGAGTCTGAAATAAGTGTTAATAAGGCTATCCACTGTAGTTGTCTACAGCTTAGAGGACTCTTTCAGTCACCTGTCAGTTTTCTGCCAGCTTTTCATGCCACGTGGCAAAATTATTTGCTGAAAGGTCAAAAAGAAAGTCTCTAGATCTTGGTTCTCCTAGATCAAAGATCAGCATTGCAAACTTGTGATTTTTCCTTTATATTCCATTATGGTCTGAATTTTAAAGATTCACCTTATGGAAGTTGCAAATATATAAGAAATCTTCCTTTCTAAGAGAGCAGAAAAAAGTGTTTCTAGCCTTCCTGGCTGCAGAAAATATTTGAAAACTTAAGTGTATCTTAAAAGCTTAATCAAATAGAGGCATATTTTTAGCTAATCAAACAACCTGGGGCTGTGAATAAGTTCTCATTTTCATTCAATTTCAGTTTCCTTCCCTGAGATATTACTCTGCTCAATACTTTATAGCATGCTATGAACCTTTTTTTCTCCTCACGCCCCCCAAAACCTCTGTGCTCCACACAAACTATGGTCCCAAGCAGGCTTTTCTCATCCCCTCTGAATGAAAGATTTGTGCTCCAGATTTATTTTTACATGTGTCACTTGTATCACCATGTACACCCCCTCAGATAGTTCATTTATAGCTTAAACCAAAGGAAAATAGGCTTTAGAGACACTTTGTAAGGAAATTTTGTCAATCTTCTTTTTCTACATTGTCACTCAGTAGGGAAAGATACGATACCACTTCATCAGCATCCATCTAGCAGCACTGTCTGTAGTCTATCAGTACAATACTGCAAAAAGTCCAGTGTCATTCTTGCCACCAGCCTTGTGGCTGCACCAAAAAAGTCCGTGATGTTTCTGCCTGGTTTGCTGGTTGAACAGCTTGACCAGTCTCCTCAGCTGTTAATGAAGTCAAAACTAGGGGAGTCATCAGGTGGTTATTACAAGGGCTTTTACCACAGTTTTTCATCCATTCAAATCTTTATTTGATGCAAGTGTCATGGGAGAAAGAGCTGATATTTTCATAAAGAAGGCGGGTGCCAATGGTCTGTGATCTCTCTTGTTAGGACATCACAACCTAGCATAACACCTTGAGAAAATTCACATCTTACAGGTTTCTGGCAGAGCTTCTTCTTACATGTGTGCATTCTTGTTTCATTGTGCAAGCATTCATAAGGCTTTTAATGTATGGTGTGGCCATATGTTCATGTCATTGTCCCGTGTTTAAGCTAGTAACTGCATGGTATTCACTGTCTAGACACTCAGCCTGCAAACAGGTACACTTGTTAAGAAAAGAGAAGCACTGGGAGGGGAGGAGGAGGTGCTGCAGAGGTAGCCTCTGTGAGGAGAGGTGCTTCCAGTGAAGGGCAGCCTGGAAATGGGGAAGGAAAGGTGTTTTACCCCTATGTGTGTAAATCTTTTTTTCTTTTTTTCTTGCTTTTGTTTCCCACTACCTGAATCTGTAAGTAAATATTTATTTTACTTGTCAGTAAATTAAGCTTGTTTCCCCAAGTCAAATCTATTTTTCCTGTAACAGTAATTGGTAAGTGATGTCCTGTCTTTTATCTCACCCACAAGCTTTCTTGTTCATGATCTTTCTCTTTTGTTCCCCTCATCCCTCTGTATGGGAGAGTATTTGAACATCTGAGTGTGTGTTTGGCTGTTAGCTGGGGCCAACCCAGCACACAAGGAAAGTTAAAAACGTGGTGAGAGACCATAATTATTGGGATAGTGGCACACCTAAAAGCTCCAAATTTGTGTTGAGTTTTCTGATGGTTTGCTGATAGTTAATTTACCATCTTCGCTGAACAACCTTGGTTTCACCTCCTTCATCCTCTTTCAAAACCTATTTCTTCACATGACTCACGGCTTTGCAATTATCATCTTTAAGTCTTTGACTACACGGATGCCTTCCCACACTGATTTCTTCATGCAGTGTTGTTGCTTGCCCAGGTTAAAATTGTTTCTTATCAGCAGTGAGTTGGAATTTGAGGTAAGACACATCAGGATATGGCTGTCAATTGTTTTTCTTCATACCATTTACTACATGCCACATTCTAAGCAGCTTAGACACTTGCAGGCATCTATATGGTAGATCTGCAATGAAAGTAATCAGTGATTCACAGTATAGCAATTCTACAGCTATGCAGTCTTGCTAATTTGAAAGATTGACTATAATTTTGGGATAATGGTTACTGTTGAGATATAACCTGTCAGATATTGCCTACTTGAATAACAGAACCCTACCATGTATCTCGTCTAGCCACAGTGATTGCTCTGAGTCATATTTTTGACACAGTGCTCTCATGTCATAGATGATATGACCTTCTATTTTTTCAGCATGCCAGCCACTGATGGAGCTGGAGTAAATCTGTAGTGTAACTTGCAGCTCCATGGTAAAATCTTCAACAGAGTCACTCTTGGAACTCCGAAAAAATAATCTAGTTTTCATAAATAATGCTTCAGCAGACCAAGCATTTAACAGATTTTTAGCAATTCCATTTTATGTTTTTATTTCTTTAGTCACCTGGTTTAAAGTACAATTTCATCCCTCAAAGACAGGAAAGTCTTTCTGTTCGACTGAAAAGAAATCTCAGCTACTGCATACATTTTCAGTTCAAACAGGAATCTCTCCAGCTGTTCTCAAAGCTTCATCATCCATGTGATTCCCATGCCATGCTCTCACCCTCTGAAAAATGCTTAAATAAAACTGCTCTGGACAGCTCTATCTATGAAAGTAGCATTCATTCACCTTTAAGTCACAGAGATGATGAAAAAGATGATGAAAAAATTACTTTAATGGAAAAGGAAAAGGTAAAAAATAGAAATATGGCATTGTTAGCCATATATGTTATGAAGACAAATATACAGTAAAGATTTTTCTCGCTCCAGAGTGGGAAAAAGTCTGAGTTATCCTGGATTTATAATTAATACTGAAGAACCCACTGAAGATGTAGCAGTACCTCCAATGACTCCAGACAACCTGTGTGGTTTTTCCCATCAAAATCAGGTTTCTGTGATCTGCATCTCCACCAGGTCACACCTCCTGCCACAGGATATGACTCCCTCATAACTTCCATTCAAACTCACTCTCAGCAGAGAGTTTTTCAGAGGACCAATATTCAGCAAGAGCATTATAAAGAAGGACAGCATTGGCAAGCAGACAGATAAATGTAGTGTAACGTTGAAACACAAGCCTTAGCAAAGACAAGACACGGACCCTGCATTTGGTAGAGTTGTCTGAAGGAGCAAAAACAGTGCAGTTAGGGCTACAGTGAGGGACAAGGGGTTAAGATTTCCAAAAAGCTTTGGTCAAAGTCCTCCACCAAACTCTCTCAGGGAAAATATCTGACACAATTTGGTGGACTGGACCATTATGAGAGCTCAAGGTCCTCTGCATCACAACAGCTTTGAATTTTGCAGCCCAGGTAAGCGTCTGGTCAATATGACATTTTGCTCCATGAAGCAAGCAGAGCCCTCAGTCGTCCCCCATGACTGAACCAGGATTCTTTTCCCTCTCCTCTTCAGAGTACACATCTCTTAATGATCTGTCTGTCCTGACAGATCTCTGGACAACAGAAGAGGAGGCGAGTGCCACAAATGTGAAAATATTTATGTTTCCACTTCCTCCAGTGCTACAGCTGCAGCTCTGCTCCTGGGATATTTTTGGATTTGATCCCAAACAGGCAAAAAATATCAATGTCATGCACAAGAGCAGAGTGGAGAGACTAGAAAGGGGGTAACTCTCAGCAGGGCTTTTTTACTGTCCTCACAAGTCTTCAGCCAAGACACTGCCACCTCTGCTGAGGATTAAAAACAACACTGGTCTGAGAGACTTTAATGATGGCAAGTCACTCACAATATTCTGTGGGCAAACTGAGTTTTAACTGAGAGTTAAGCTGATGAGCTGCATAGTAAAGCTGTAATGGGTCTTCATCACATGTAGCATTAGCTAAATCTTATGGATCCAAAGACTTCGTATTTGGACACAAATTCGTATTTGAACACAAAAACTTCGTATTTGTGTTCACATTTTTTCTACAAGTATTTTCTATTTGGTCCACTGAATTCAGCTTTCCAATACTTGCTTTCACTGGCACTCTCTGATGGACAGTTTTCTGAACTGATATGTAGCCAAACAGATAAAATGATTAAATGACATTAGACCATTTAAAGAGAAAGCATCCTGATTTGCATGTGATGCAGATCAGTCTTTTTACAGCTTAATGTGTTAGCTTGATAATGCTGCAAGAAAAAGCATCTATACATTATTAGGAGAGAAGTAAAAACCATCCGGTCTTTCTAACCAAGGCATCTTGTTACTTAGTGCATTCCTGCTCTGTGCTCTGCATTCCTTCTTTATCAGCTGTTCACATTTCTGCTGCAAATTGGCAGATGCCATATAAGAAAAGAAAAAACCAAAACCCTGATGATTTGAACCAAGAAAAGTTGCTTTTCTTGGACAAAGTGTAACAATAACCTAAATACTTCTGGAGTACCATTTCTACCTGAGCAGCCAACACTCCAGTTAAAATATTAATATTCACAAATCAGTTCGCTAATCTTTCTAGTGTGTTTCTGAATTCAAGTTTTGTCTCCTACAGTCCCCTACAGCAATGCATTCTAAAATTCAATTTTGTGTTATGAAAAATACTTTCCTTTGTTTTAAACTCTTCCTGATAACTTCACCGGGCTGTTACTGGATATGCTACAACAGTATGTTTGCGCTGCCACGTTTTGTTATATCTGCTGTTGTCCAAACTGAGGTTTCTTAGTTTATTTTTGTCTCCCCTTATGGAGTATTTCTGGGTCCCCTGGATCAACACATTTCTGTTGCCACCTTCCCACCCTTGGGAACCAGTGCTCTTAGGAGCAAGAGGCATATGATATCTCACATAATGATGGTGAAAAACCTTTTTCTCTATGCATAATCCTGCAGGATTTTAGCAACAACTTTTAAAAATACTCACAGATTCAGCAAGTCTGAAGCACATGGCTTCTGGGAGTTCTGCAAGGTGAAAATAAGGAACCCCTTGGGTTACTCTCAGCAGCAGATGGGAAGCAGCTTCCTCCCATCCCTCCAACATTCCTAGTGTTGTGCTGCTGCTACTTAAAAATTGGAATCCAGATAGATCAATTAACAGGCCTATTAGTCTGACCTTATCCCAATGAAAACGATCAAGTGATTTAAATGGGCCCTTGATAATTTTTTTAAAAGCATGCTGCTCTGGATAAATTTGTTTCAGCTACTAGTGCCCTTCTCCCTTGGTCAAAATGAGAGCTATAATTTTTAAACCCTAGTTGTTGCAATGTGCCATCTTGGTGAGCCCTGTTAGATCGTCATGAGTTAAAAGCATCATTTAAAACTGTGCTGCTTGATAAAGCTGCATAACGTCCCAGTCTAGGCATCTTTTCCTAGTCGGAAATCGGACAACTCAAGAACGAGGAAATCTGTCAGATCTGTTTCAGCTGGGAAATCTGATCACAGACCCAAATACTCAACACTGCTTGGGACACAGCTTTGGTTTGGGATCATCTCTCGCATGAAGAACTGTCTGGGAAGTGCCAGTCTACAGAAAACCGTTTGGGGCAGGAGGATGGTGAGGAGCCTTCAGCCATGAGTGTTCCTGGAAAGACATTGCTCAGCGGTTTGAAACCCGCAGAGGCGTCAGCAGCCTCTTGAGCTCCAGGCTCAGCATGTGCTGGGCATCTCTCGGTCACCATGGCATTAGCAGCAGCATTCACACAAGGTAACTCACGAACCAGTGGTTAAGCCCAGTGGCAGATACTAATAGCAGTAGCCTCTTTCCATTCCTCAAGTCCATTTTAAATTAATAAGAATGTTCCCCTTCTGTTTTTCATCCACAAGGAGACCCCCTTCGCATATTAATTTAATGTTAAATTGATGGATTAAATTATACCAAGCTCAAAATCAATTCTGCACATATTCATTAGAACGGACTAAATCCCTTAGTAAGGATAAAGCACAGAAAATGCATTTAGAGACACTGATAAGTCCAGGTCCATTATATGTCATTTTAAACAAAGAGCAAAAAAAAGCCCCTTTGGAGACGCTCTATCAGCTATTAAACAGAGACATTGCATGCACAGGGAGATTGATGATTAGCATTTCCATTCTCAGAACGGCTCTCCCTGGGCTGATGATAACAAGTAAATGCCTCTTCATGTCTTTGTCACAGTTCACAGAGAAGCAGATGCCTAGACTAAGCTTTTCTCCTTTGTCTTTCCTCTTGTGCAATCAGTTAACAAGTGCAAAACCACAACAATTTCCACTATTTGCCGGATTTCTTTGATCTCTGGTAGTATCAGGTGGCATTTTTACTTCTTTTTTCCTGTATCGGCCATTTCTTTTCTGTTAGCCTTCCTGATTGTAAGTTCATTACATTACTCACTAGCAAAGGAGGTCTCTCATTTGATAACGTGGGACAGACCATCGTTCACATGGCTACTGGCCAGGAGAACCTTTTCAGCCTACAGAAACACAAGCCCAGGCCACATGCCCTTCTTCAACTTTCAGCATTCCAATAGTCAGCTTTGAACCTGAAACCAGGTTTCATAGATGGCTCCCAATTCTAAAACTGAATTCTCTAAATCTGGGAATTCCACTCCTAACTCATAAACACCTACTTTCACACCTAATGTCTGTTACCTACTTCAGTTTTAACCAGATTGGGATTTTTCTTGAGATTTTGGCTCATCCTGCAGTCACTCTACCATGAAAGAGATGCTAGCCTTTTGATGAATATTAGGCTTGTTCACTTTCCTGCCTGTCTTCTGGATAGAAGCAGTTGTCCAGGCTGCTTAAGGCAATCCTGTCTTGTCAATGGTGATCCTCATTTTTTGTTGTGTGGGTGTCTATTT